>JAPYZR010000212.1:0-40515 GCA_030522945.1 Trichopria nigra | reverse complement strand
AGGTCGTTTCGTTTATGTACCGAACAAGAGGTATCATACGGGAGAAAATCAGCCTTGGTAAAAACATAGCCTAAAATGTACATCGGGCTCCCGGACTATGACATACTGCGGATTCGAACGGACTCGCACTAGCAACTTCACCTCTAGGGTTTGGAGCATTTGCCAAATGAGTTTCCCGATGCGACTGTTTTCCATTCGGAAGGTAAAGTAAATTAAATTCAGTTTACCTTCCCTGGCTACTGCAAACATTTCCAAAACGTTTACTGCAAATTACAATTTAGCACATTCCATTTGTTACCCGATTCCCTTTTAGGGTGTTTGGAAATGACTGAAAGAATATTAAAGTATTTTTTTCAGATTCAATCATTATTGTCACGGGTTTAATAATCGTGTGGATACAGTACGGTGCACGTTTTCTAAAACTCGTCGCCGTTAGGAATCCATTGATCTTTATTCACGTCCAGCTGCCAAAGTTACGAGTCGTTTAAAAGTTTGCGAAATTCCCTTCCGCCATCCGAAGGGGCATATGTATGCGCGATCGGTCCTTCATGCTGATTCCTTTGAAAGAACTTCGCCTTTCAAACATGATCATTTTTGAAAATGTAAGAGTTTCCACGCGGCCACTCACATTTTGCATTCAACGCCTCGAAAGTTGTCCACGCGCTAGAAGAGTTTTTACAGAAAGAAAAGAAAGCATTATCAGGAATTTTTATCGTAAACATTAGAGCTGAATGCAACGCAACAGAGCTTTGCTTAATTTGAAATTTTACTTTTCCAGGGATCGCTGCATCCACTCATGCACGTTCTCATTTCGTCGAGCGATGTAAACATTTCAAAGTAGTAAGAAGAGATCCTTACAGTCGCCGAAATCTTCAGGAAGACCTTCATCTTTTTCAAGTTCTTGACATGGCTCACTTTCGTATAGGGTAACTTTATACTTCTCCCGGCCACTTTCTCGTATAGGTTAGCTTTACGCTTCGCAGCCCACTCGAGGTGCGCTCTATTGTCTACTTGCAGGCTTATCGTATACGTGTTGTACAGCGACATTCTTTTCTCCTCTCTTTTTCCTTCACACTCTGGCAGTTACAGTGGCTTTGCTCTTTTTTTTTTCGTTTCACAGTCCACCGATATTATGTCGTTACGAGGAAATCGGAATTTTCTACTTCGAAAAATCAATTACTGAACGATAACTCTTTGTAAATAAGAAATTTCGATCGATTTCCGCGTGGCTTTAACAATTTTCAGGGCATTTCTTCAAATACTCAGAAATTGATGAGATTTTAGTCAATTTTTATATACTTTTGAGGACGAAGATTGTTAAACTTGTATAACACGAGGGTTTTTGAGGTCGCCAATTTCGTATCAGAAACAGAATTTTAATATTAAAAAATGGCGGATCCGATATGTTGATCGTCGGCTTTATACGGAATCGAATCGTTTAGATATTCGACCGCCATATTGGATGAAATATCAATTTTTCCGAAAGCTTTAAATTTGGATTCAGCCATCGTTCTGAAGATTAAGAGTCCAATAAACCTTTATAAATGAAAACAGAAGTTTATTCAGCTCGTATTGCTATATCCACTAAAAATAATAATGTCAATAAACTTTACAGATGAGATTCCATTAAACACATAATTAAGGACGGCGCACGCCTTTAGATCAACTTTATCTAATGTCTATTTTGAAAATACGAAAGCTAATAGCATCTTTCGTTAGATGGGCTGAAATACGCGGGTCGATTATTTTACGCGAGAAATCTTGCAAATATGTTGACCGACCTGCGGGGTTATTTTCATACGGTCGATATTTAAGTATGTATTGTACGTGCGAGCGCCAAATGAAATACATAGACTGTAACGATTTTCTTTAGGGGAAAAGGTAGGGGGGCGAGGGTTGTAAACTACGGTAGTATGTAAGTTACTGTCATTAGTAAAACTTTACAGTATCTAGACTACCGCGAAACTCGCGTGTGAGATCCTAGTCTGTAATGTTATTTCATTCTGTCAAGTATAATTACCGCAATAAATCGCCTTGTATATATATATATGAGTTCGACTGTTTACCTTTTTCGCTTTCGCCAAGAAGTAACAATTTATTCACCAGTTGTTTGCTCCACGTACAGTCTAATTACATTGTCATGTTTACTCTTATATCTTCATTCCCGACATCGTGATATTCGTTATAGTGCTGACATTGTACAAGTAGTTCCATATCGAATAAAGTTATATGCATTCGTTGAACAGAAGAGCATTTGATTGCTTCATAGGTAGTTTTCTCCCAATCCCAATAGGTTTCATCTTCATATTAAAAAATATCGTAAGATATCGTACACCGAAATATGCTGTTGTCAGTCCAAAATGACGCCCAAAATGGTTCCAAGGGATTTGCACTCAATTTGGTGTCATGTTCCGCGAGGTTGGACATCTTGCACTAAACGGATGACTGTTCGCAGATGGAAGATATAGGTGAGTGGCTGGAGAATTCATTTGGGACCGACGTGTGGACCATTTCAAATCCCTAATATTAAAACAGTTTTAATTGTTCGGGTATACAGTCTAGCATTAAACAAATGAGTTAAAACTGAATTCACATCACTCATACATAAAATTTTTCTAATATTTGCGAAGGTTTTCCTGCAATTACGCAAAAGAGACCTCCAAATACGTCGCAGCACCTTCCATTTCGCGTCGAATGAATGCTTCACGGATGCAACAAGAATGTAGGTCAAGGGGTGACGATCCTGGCTTCGTCGCCAGAACGCTCTCAAAGGAACTAATTTCCTGCAAATTACACGTCACGGTAACCCCGGCCCCAATCCACCCGCCGAGATGTTGGCCGAGGTATCGACGTCGATATTAGCTTTGTCTCTTCCGTATACCCAGCTGCTGCATCGTACCAAGCAAACGTTGACATTTGCATTCATTTAAACTTTAACCTTTGCATTTAAATTATCGCACCCAAAATGGCATACGTTGGCTGCATGCAAAATTACAATTTTGAAGCATTTCAGCCGTGTGAATTAAGAACAGTGTTGCAGGAATTACGATTCAATCGGCAATATCCTTGACATCCTTGACTTTTTTTTTACCTTTCACTCGAGCACATAAATAAATCTTGGAAAGTATAGTACCAGTCCTGATGAAGACAAGAGGTCAAAATGTAGAGATAAATATAATATGGAATTTCTAAACAACATTCTATGCCGACAGACAAAACGAATAAAGAGAAACATTGGATGGTAAACAACAACCAGGAAGCAGGTGTAGCGCTGCTACTTACATAAAGCAGAGAGAACTTCTGGAATTTGAATCTTTAGTGGAAGTCATATTCTTGGTGCTTTTAAAACTTTCCGAGAGATTCTTTAAGATTTCCAGATATAAGTAGTGTCTCAGGTCTTCTTCCCGATTTTACAGGGTAGTCGATCCCCTAGTAAAAACTGGAAGAAAGTGCTAAGGATGTTAACCACCATTTGGCGAATTGAACTTCAGTGACATGTCGATCGGTAATTTAGACATTTCGTACAAATGTAGGCGTTCATCATTCAAATAAGAATGATTATAAATCTTTTTTTTTAATAATAGGGCTTGAGGAAAGTCTTGGTTGTTTACTAATAGAGTTAACTTCGCTGAATCTCGCAAAAGGCATACTCGTTTCCAGACCGTATCTTGACCAGTTACACTCACCCTTGAAACCCGATAGCCGTATTTTATTTCACTTGCGTTCGCGGTTCGAGTAGCTCACTGTTTATTTTGTTTTCGGAGTCGGAGTATACTCCAAACATCCGCTTAAGAAATTAGTTCATTAAACACGATTCGGCCGTTTCGAATCAAGTGTAAAGTAAAATATACAATAGTGCGGTAAGATATTTTTGCTATATGTTATGCAGCGTTGCATTTGTCGTCACTTAACGAAACTTCTTTGTGCTTTCAGGTCGAAGAAGCTTTAACGTCAGTTCGCAGTTAACGCTTGGACAGTTTTCTAAAATGTGAGTACACGCCAGTCGAAGTAACAGTCTCGGCTATTCTTCTATTCCCCACGAAAGTGCACTACTAGATTCTCCAGGACTTGTCGGTTTCCGCTCTCGCTCGGGAGAAAAAGCAAACGATGAAAGAAAGATAGAAGAGTGGAAAAAGGAAATTGCTCGGTCTACGGAGGCACAGCACGTACTTCTCATTTCATCCCGTTGAAGTTAGACGACGGATCGCCCGCGTACCTACAGAATCTAAATATATCGGGAAATATTGGCGTACTAAAAGTACCTCACGCTCCTACTGGCAATACCTACGCGGTGCCGCGCATATCGCGCGTCGTAAACTTGCAAATTACCCTTTACGGCGGCGCAGCGGTGGATATCTAAAACGCCGTTATGGTGCTTTAACGGGGGTCTTTTTTTTCTTTACTTTACGTGCTCCAAGAAAAAAGGGTTCAATTTCGCGGACGCGCTGTGCTTCCATTGGCCGCAAAGATGTTACGACCCTCTTATCGTGTAACAGATCTGATTATTGTCGTACCGCCTAATCGAAAAAACTACCGTTTCTGCAAAACTCCAGGAAAATTGCATACAGCACGTAGCAAATAATGGATAATTTGTTCGCATGCTTACAAACATATTCACCCTGTTTATTTCGATTATAGGGGGTGTGATTGTTCGATGCTGTAGTTACGGTTTTTTTTAAACTTCTGACGACTTGTTATCCGAGCCAATGGCCAAATCCGCCTAGAATCGGAATAACACAGTAAAATTTTTCCCGATACCTGATGGCGATGGGCCGCGCTGCGAGTTCAAAGCAAATAAAGAGCGTGAAAACACGTATCGCGTCTGCCGTCGTTGTTTACGCAGCCCGGAGGCAGAGAAATGGAGGTAATGGTAGTACCCGCTATTTACTCGGCTGCTGAGTTATCTCGGTACAATCGTCACAGTATCAATCAATCGAGCGGAGGGTTCATAATACGTCGCTTCACACCGCATTCGATTTCGACTGGGTTTCAATTGATTTCATATTCCTGCCAATATGTATATATCCGCGTTTTGTGGAGGGTCGCGAAGTTCGCAAATGTTTTTTTTTTCGTCCGACTGACAAATCTCTTGTAGCAATAGGGTTGCTAAGTAATCGAAGTGGCTCATTTCACTCGTTAAAGCGCTCCTCGCAAAATCAACCGTGTCGGCAGCACCGGGGCCAGGCAGGTTGCGGTTTTACAGGCAGGAACAGCAGAGGTCGGATTGTGACACGTCGGTTACGCCAGTTTCCTCGAGGGTTGCGTATCGCGAAACTGGGTGGGACGAGTTTGGCTGGCTGCCGAACGAAGGGAAAATCATGGAAGCGAAAACGAGAAGCTGTCTGCGTCGGACGTAAATGTAGCGAGATGTTATCTTATTTTTTCCCGATATTCGAGACGGTACGGGGCACCTCGCCCATCGCCTACTCGAAACACCTTTCACCACTTTGGGAAAGTGACTTTATAAGTAGATGTTATAAAGTAAATTGCAGTGGGATAATTTTGGAAAGTGAACGATGCTTTCGAGTTGGCTCGTTCCCGTAATAGGTATCTGGCTTTCAGACTTTGCTCTTACCACCGTTACTAAGAGACGTTTATTTTGTTATATTTCGATTCTTTCAAAGAATTTTGTCAGGGGAGGGGTTGAACTTTGTTTGTCATCTTTCCAAAATTGGTATATTATTCTCTACGAAGCAGAAGGTACGGGAAATAATACACACTGGTACACGGTATTTAGGTCCGAGTAAGGGATTCCATTTTCTAGTACATCAGGACATTTTCTCTCATCTGGAGAGTAAGAATATATGCGAATGTTGGGGATGGTGCAAACTAAGAAGAAGGTCTTACTTCACACAATGCCTTCAAGAGGTCCCAAGTTCAATTCCAATCGCGGCAATTGTTGACTTGGAAAGCAGCGAATGACCGCTGAAAATGTTTCCAACTCAAGAAATCAGCCAAACAACTCGGTTAGGGATGACCATATTTCGGCGAAACATCGTATTTTTACACCTCATTTACCATGTCATACTGACTCGGACTACCTGGGAGACGACCGGTCGGACACACGATGAGGAAGTGTAAAAATGAATAATAAAATGAAAACGCGGCAAACCCATAAAGTGGAGGTGTTTCAAATATGAAAAACGAAGATGCTTTTTATCAAACCTTTTGCAGTGAAGATAACATTGTTCAGACTAAAACATCTACACGACAGACCACGTAACGATATATTGGACAGAGTTTATGCGTAGTCTTTATCGAAAAGGAAAGTTAATGTGGCCAGTTGTCTTTATTGTCCCATTCCACAAACGGCGAGACAATGGACGATACCGCAAGGCGGAATCGGAAAACCGGTTTTCGCACGTCGCGGTCCTACGTACGTCATTTCCTCGAGCGAGAAGCGAACTATTTTTATCTCGCGCGAATTCTT
Organism: Trichopria nigra; assembly: GCA_030522945.1. Lineage (NCBI taxonomy): Eukaryota > Metazoa > Arthropoda > Insecta > Hymenoptera > Diapriidae > Trichopria > Trichopria nigra. The sequence goes on along the minus strand of JAPYZR010000212.1, from coordinate 34,085 downwards.
GTTTGCTTTAGAAACGCCTGGAGCTGACAACGAAATAACTATTGTCTCGGTATCTGGGGCGCGTCGTCCCCCGCGGCACGCGTCGGAACACGACGCTGACAGTATCACGTGCCGTCTAGTTAATTAGCATACGCAGGAAAGGGGACTCGATTCTGAATACGCAAATCAGATCTACTATAAGTGCGTCGCAAGATATGGAATTGATTTCGTCAAGATTTATTTGTTGCTAAATTACACAGTATAGACGATCACTCGGACGATACAAAACTCAGATTTCATCGCTGGCACTTGGCAGCTGTACCAATTTTTTTGCATCAGTACTCGAATCGTACGATAGCAACCAATAAGAACGGCCAGACTTCAGCTCTGCTGCACGACTCTATATCTCGGCAATAAATTTTTTTTATGAAAATCATGCGATCAAACCGTTCTAGAAACGTACGTTAATTTTTCAGCGTCGCCGATCTCGATTTAGCCGGTGCGTTCGAAAACAATCACAATGTCGCGATGCTTATCCTGAGAGTGCAATACTTTTTTTTTCCGTTAATCTCATTCAGGAGTCGCAAACGGCAAAGAAGCACGTGAATGGCACACATGAGACATTTTATCTTTAGACCGAACAGCACCGTCGTACGTTTAACGAGCAGCGTGGGGCGGCCGTGTAGCTTGAGATAACAAATCCGAAGTCAACGAGCCCGTTTTACACCCCACCACCCAGCACCGCGTGTCACTGTCGTCATGGTTATTATAGCCGCTTTCGTGTTCGAGACGAAACGAACGAGGCTTTGGGTGATATGCAAATCATTTTAAATTAATCAATTTACACACCGCGTCGTTTCTGCGAAGAATCTGTTTCTAAATTTCTATCCACATTAATTAGCAGTTGAAGGATCCTTATTTATTTACTGAGATTTCATATCTTAAGCAATATCCGCCTATTATTACGACGTACTTATACACCGTATAAAGTGGCATTACGCTGTGAACTTGTCATAAATTTTAATAAACAGTTCAATACAAGTGCAACTTAAAATTAAAATTGAAGAACTTAAACCAATTTAAAACTAATTTAAATTTATGGACTTTTATTGGAGGGAAGGGTTCAAAGCCACTTGCGACTCGTGCACCCGTAAGAGAGAAGTAGGATTTCTTCGGTCTAAAAGGTCGAAATATATTTAATGAATTACAAATTACATTTAATTAACTAGTTATACTTAAATAGTTGATTGGTCGTTCAAGATATAGTAGACATTGATCCATCGGTGCAACATCCGGATGTTGCTGAAAAAAGGTAGAATTGTTAGTTCTCCTTCGTAACGTGTCCGGCATTTCATTATAGTTGAACGAAAAGTTGGAAGTCGCAGAGGTGCTCTTATTGTTCAAGACCATAACCCGGAAACTTGGACAAGTTTATCTTCTTTGTTAAAATATAAAGTGTAAAGTTTACGTCAGTTCTAATGTTATGTATCTCATATCATTCATCTTTGTTATGTCGAGTCTTTCGTTCCCAAGCGTATATTAATTCGGTTGTACGCTTTAAGCTACACTATTCTACCTCGATCTTACTTTCCATCGAGAAAGGGCTTTTATCGTTCTGCGGCAACTTTTCATGTGGTTTCGTATCATTTTATTCCAAGTTTCCTTAGCAGACGAGCGAGTAAACAAAATCTTTGAAAGATAACATTTAATTGGTACCGGTAATTTTATTCTCGTGTTAAATTTTGTCAAATAGAACTTGACGGTGTGGGTTAAAAGCACAAACGTCGGGATGCTACGAATATAATAGCGTCGGTACGTTGGATAATAGCCGCTCACTAATTAAATTCTTCTCATTATCTCGCGCAAAAGACGCAAGCTTCAAACATGCGTTCGGCACACGGGTTGTTGCACAAAGTTCATTCGCTATCATTGCCTCGAAGGATGAATGGACTCGTCTCCGTAATTGCGTTCGCGAATGAAATTGTTAGTTACATTAGCGAGATATTGCAGAAACAAATTTTCGATTTCTCTCTGGAAATGACGCGAAAGACTTTAATCGATTCGAATGCTTTCATTTGCTCGAAAATCTAGATTTGGCTGACGTTTTACGGTAAGGAACGAGCCAAGACTCGCAAAAGTTAATTCTCAACACGGCGCACGGAATTAATCTCGGCCGTATCAAACTGCCGGAATTTGTCGTCCGGTATTTGACGAAACATACCGTAGTTTAAATAATGTACAACGCGTGTAAATAACTAGCAGCGGAAGCTTCGCGAGCTGGTGCCATTAGTGCACGCATCAAAAGTTCGGTCTCACGCCTCGGTGGATTTGCAAGTATTTCCAAATGCCGCTTTCGACATAATTCACGCAAATAGTCGGCACGGTGCGCGTAAACTGCTGTTGCCGGTGCGAGGGTCAGGTGTGCGCGCGTTCGTTCAAAAGTAAAGTGCAGCAAACCAACAGTACGGCGCTGACCACGAAGTCGAAACTCATTATGAAGTTGCTGCCTGCTAATGATGAGAAAACAAGTGACCGAACCCATTTTCAGTTTTCGAGGCGTGCCCGGCTAAAATTGGGCGAAACCGTGGTTATAGGTGACGGTTTTATTTGATTTTATCGCCATTATGCCGTAATTTAATTGCAGCGTGTAACTTTAGAATGCCTCTCCCGTTCGGTGGCGACATCGTTGCAAGCCCAGTCTCGTGAAGTTCCGCGCTTCGGTAAATACTTAACCTAACTTTAATGGGCGAATGAATGGAATCACTGTTACAATAAGTTTGATACATGGGTCGTAATTTCATTTATGGATTACGAGAGCAAGAAGTAGTAGGTCCGATGAACTTGCCGGCACACGCGAATTTTCATAGGGCGCTGAATCGAGAAACCGCCCGACTCCTCCTTCGCACTCGCATATCAGGAGTAACCGATCGTAATTAGAGTCCTGGTGGTTGTGGGAATTTCAAGATTTTCGGCCGAAAAAGAGGAGGCGTAATTTATCGCTTTACGGTTCAGACCCAGAGAGAATTAGCTTTCCCGTGCATTATCGCGCACGAGATTGAAATGTCGGAGGAGGATAACGCCTCGTAAATTATGGTCCCTGAAACGTCTCGCGAATTAAGGAACAATATTGGTGACTGAAAAATTTACTGCTTTGGCGGAACCTAGTTGTACCAACCCAATTTCACCAGTCGTAAATTTACTAAAGGTGGATGAAGAACCTACTCGTTGACTTTTCCAGTTTGTTTCTTTGTAATGCAAATTAACGACTGTCAGTTTACAGATCGACTTGACGTTAAATATTAAATGGTCTTCTTTATCGCTACGTGAATTCGAGTTATCGATCAAAGAGACAGTAATAGATTTACTTATCTCTGGTTTGCACTGTACACGCACAGGTTCGAAACTGAACGGGAATGAAATTGTACCTCGTCACGAAGGCGAATCGTAGTATTAATGTCAAGGTGTATGATATTGAGGAGAAGCCGTTTTCGCTTCCGGCACTGATAATTTCTGCGTTTTGCCCCGAAGCTCGTACCCAGTGCTCTGTTACGATAGCATTTCTCGCCGGATGTAAACTGCTTCGAGAATATCAGGCACCAACGAGACCTCTGAATGAAAGTATCACAAACTCATCGCGAACTCCCTAATTGCCTATATAGGCAAAGGCTCTTGTGGGTCGTATTGTTATTCCCATATATTTATATGGCAATTGCAAAGTTTGGGTAGGATAATATGGTTTATACGATATTCCACTCAAATTCGAAAACTTTCCGAAACGGTGTTGGCTGGTGCTGTAAACGTTGGTTCCCAATTCTCCACCAACTGCACTCCATTGCTATGCATGTTATGTACATTTAGGTGAAACGTGAATTGCGATTAGCCTTTAGACGTTCGCTTTTGGTTTATCGAATTATATACATTTTTAACATCGCTTTATCACCTCCCAATTTATTACACGATTTCGAAGGTCCTCGTATCATTGATGCAATCACAAAATATCCAGATTAACACCTGAAGCTACAGAAGTGATGGACACGTGCGAACTTAAATGCGGCATGTGGCATGACGGGTCCCAGAACATTATTTGAACGAAATGTTCAAAAGTTTGATATATGCCTGCCGATCGGGATCCTATTGTTCGTTTCCATTTCTCTACTTTCTCTTTGCATTTACACTTTTAATTCGCTTTACTTTGAATTTTTCTACGAGTCATTTTCACAACTTATCCACAGATTGTCACGCATTCTCGCTTGTTAGGTTATATTTCATTGACAGTCAGATTTTTTTTCCATACTCTACGTGCGTAAAGTCTAATTTTACACACTTGATGCACTGTTTTCCACTTGGACTGAGCTTTGGCACTATTGTTCGCCACTGAATCATGAATAATAATGTCGTATTCGTTAAATTACTGAATTTATTTTTTCTGACACTCTTCTAGAGTCTACTTTTCCCTTCACTTTCCCCCATTACAATTTTATAATGGAAATGAAAAACTTTACGGGATTTGTATATGCATCCATACAATGTTGAAAAAGGGGAGAGGAGAAACGTGAAAGAGAATCGAATGGAGCGGAAACCCCTCATTTAACTTGCAAACAATGTTAATTCATGCGCTTCGCGACGATTTTGGAGAAGAACCCGGCATAAACGAAATAAGCGCATAAAAAAAAATTACTGATACGCGCGTTCCAATATTCACGGCAGTGGCTTCCTTTCATGGCGCTGGCTCATTAAAAAATTACGACGCAGTCAACAAGGGGACTGCCGTAGATCGAAGCCGTTTATTAAGTTCCATGTCAATTATCGCGAACGAATCCCGAGCGGCGGGATGATTTTTCGACACGCAGTATTTGTCGCCGATTTCATAAATAAAGAATTCATTCGACGGGATGACAATTTTTCGTCCATCAATTATGCAGATAACGTAGCCTCTAATTTCTTGCGGAATGCAAGGAAGCACGAGCAATTTGACAGTACGAGCTTTTCACGTTTTTTTTTTTGTACAAATTGAATAATCAATAATAGGAAAAGCATTCACTTTTTTAAGTCACCCACGATAACGGAATACAATTGTATCGCCGCGATGGGGACAAGAATTTCGAGTTACAACAACCAACCACGATTCGGCGCTTTCCTCTTTAACGAAGGTTGGGAAAACGGTTCGCCATGGTGGCCTATGATTATACGAATGCACGACCCTCTTTATAACCACCGTTCAACTCTGTCGGTTTATCGGTCGCCAATTATTAAGGAAGATAATACGGGCGGTGTTGCCTTACTCGGAGCTTAATTAGTGCCGCTGTCACGTCGGCCCCGTCTACTGGGATGCTCCGAGTTTACTTCCGCTGTACACCTGCGTTACAGGGGTCATTAGCTGCAGTCGCGCTTACTTGGTGCCCAATTGTCTGGTACCGACGGCAGGCCATAGCGAACGATGACTAATATTCCGCAATGACGTGTGTTCCGATTCAATTAAACGTGGCGCAAAATCGACATCAATTTTCACACCATGTTTGTTGCCGTAATAATTTTCATCGATTATGGCTTTCATCATGCGAAGTAGTTCGAGTATTATTAAGCGACGTCTTCATACGTGACCTTTCAATAATTTACTTCCATTAGTTTTTCGTTTACGTTCACTGGTTCATCTTCAGTTCATCCGTTTCTGTTGTAGCTCTTTTAATATATATCTTCGGGACACCCGTGATTTTTATTTCCGGAACCCCCAGTGTATTACGTAACAAAATATGCACCACATATCACGCTCCAAAAGTTCGTTAAACTCGCCGCTTGAAAAAGTGCCGGCAACAATTCGCCGCGGACACATCGCTGCTTTTTATTCCTTCTTGAAGCCGCCGCGCGGTTTATTAAAAGTTTACCATGAATATTTGTCATGTGCGATAGTGATTTAGCGGCGTGAATGAAACTGAATAATGCCTCATACGTTAGCAGGACGTCAGATGTTGGTACTAGTCGTTCGCGTAACCGTGGCATGTTGGCAACTCGCCACTTCGCAAAGATACGCTTTTTTTTATTACCTTGTTTTCCGGCATTAGCAGTTTCACCTCATGCGCGAAGAACGATAGCAACGCGCGACCTTTTTTCGGGTTAAACGTTTCCACCGCGACTTCGCGTCCACTTTTTCGTTCGCGAGATAAATTTTATTTCCCGCGCCTTTTTATTGCATCCTCTTTGTTTTTGCGTGGCATGATGTACTGCGGAACGTTCCATTTGTAAACAGTTTCGACCAAAGATACTGCGGATTGCGTGCACATTCGAGATTAAAACGATTACGTTACCATTAAACTCGCTCATCGGTTTTATGCAAATCGATAATTGTCGAGAAATAATATCAACGTGTAATATTGATAGCTTGCGGAGGGCATTTGTGCTTTATGCGCCTCACTAGAATAAAATTTATTTAACGCGCGGTACCGGTAAAACATATCAAAAGAACAATTCCGAGCTTATTGCGAACATGAAACACTTTCCGCTTAACCTTCCGTTTATGCGTTCAAAGTAAAATCCGCGCGCAAAAATACAAACGAAAATACATAAGCTCTCTGCCAGATTCGAAAAATATTACGCTTCCGCGTGCTTGCCCCGGCCGTAGGCAAAATAATCAGCTTCGCTCTGAAGAGTTTCTGAATTCCCCATACGAACGCACGGGGTATACATGCGGCGTGCTAGTCTGAAATAACAGACCCGTATTTCCTGCGCTTTTACGTCGCAGAGGCCACTATAAGAGCGAAGGAAAAATTGTATCCACCACGTATAAAAAGCTAAATCCAGATATGGAAACGTAAACGCGACGGCTTCCGATTTCGCGATCTTCTCGTCTTTCCTCCTCGCGCGTACCTTTAATCCGACCTATCCTGCCCCTTCACCCGAGAGGTCGCCACCTGCGACAGCCACGATAAGGTAACGTTCGAATCGCGACAGGATAATCCGCATTCGGCAAATCCGACTGGTACATTTCAGTTTTTCGCCCGAACGACCTCCGTCCATCGATTTAATCCGGTAGGTTCGCTTACAGGATGAGTGTTCTGACTTGGTTTTCGATACCAACAATTTTTGTATACTTTTTTTTCCCTCTGAATTGTATTTCGTCATTTTGAAGCTCGTGCCAATGAAGGTTCCCGATTATGATAACCATTTCATATTATCATAAATATCCAATACAGTGATTACATCACACGTCCATCGGGTAAAGGGTTAGATAATCCATTAATGGCTACTGAATAAAAACTGGACGTTCTTCTACTTTTCACATATGGGAATGTTATTCGCTTAATCTTAGACAATTGGGATTCTATTAGCAAGAAGACACAGCTCATCGTTGATTGCCCATACCGCTTTGGGTATAGGTTATTCTCTCAAACAAGCGAGCAGGACTATGGATCTTACGAACAGATACCATTGGGAACAATACAGTTGGTTCAGTATTGAATTTCATAGTAAATTCGGACATTACTATTGGTGTATATAGTGATCAATAGTTCCTTTCCGTAAGAGGGGGGGGGGGGGGGGGGTCTCAAATGGGGGGGGGGAGGTTACAGGTTTTTTACCCGCCTTGATCGAAAAGGCGATCGAAACAACGGAAATACTAATTGAGAGAATTTTCCGGATTTATTATTCATTGCTATTGAAACAACCGCACAACGGGACGCCGTGTATTTTCGACAAACATTCGTATAATTACTGAATCCTTTTGCAAATGTACCGAATAAATAGAAATAATACCCCTACAATTAGTCCATCATAATTACTGAAAATAAATACGAGTCAATTCGACCGACACAGCATACATTATATGATCATAAATGCGCACAATTACCTGCAGGCTTGCGTCAGTCAGGTCAGCCATTTGGAAAATGAACCGTATTGAAGGCAAACTGCCAGACGTTGACCCCTTCAGTTTTCGATATCCGTCCACCGAATATTTACATTTTATATTAAAATACACCGAAACGCGCGATTAGCAACTTCCTGGCGTAGAAAGCAAAAATGAATTTGAACATTTTCATGTAAATCCAGCCTTCGTAAGTGGCTCGTGAATGGCATATTTAACGAAACAGCTTTCAACGTTCGTGCCTTGTTTGTTTCCGCGGTAGAAGACGTCCCTGGCGAACGACGTTGATTGTTCCTTCTTGAAGGTGCGACATTTTCACCATCGAAAGCTGTCAATTAAGGCAAATGAGATAACTCGGCGGGCGAATTGATAACACCAGTGATGGTGACAACTTATGATCGAATTTATGTTGTTTAAATTAAGGATTAATGTTGGTTTCATAAGGTTTGAAATTAAAGTTCGTTCAAAAGTATCGGAACAATTATTATTCGCGTTATCGAGCGAATTGGATTTTATCGAGTTTTTTGTCGGGTTGTGCTTTGGGCAACGAAGAAAATTGAAGGAATAAGGAAAACCAGTGTTTTCTTTAATCACCGCCGTAGACCAAATTCCTCGAACGCCGAAGAAAATTTACGGCGTCTCCTAAGGTTTCCGCAAACTTGTATTCGCTAAGTTCTTTCGCGACTTTCTTCATCCCTTTTCAAGGGGACGAGATCAAAAAACGAAATGTTCCAATACTTTCTACGTATTCCTGCCTGGGTGTGTGCGTACGTACACGGTGAGCTTTGTTCCGCTTACGTATTCAAGCAGGATAGGGCGAAGCGGCATCGAGTTTCAAAGCGAAGGGTTCGAACGAATGTTTCCTTCACTGAAGATTAAGCGTTCAGAGAGTGCCGCGCAATTCTTCGCGGTGATAAATGAACCCTTTGCGCCATTAAAATTTCCCAATTTCGATGCTCCGCTTTAAGGCCGCTATAACGATCATGCATCAAAAAAGTTACCTATCCGGAATTCTCATCGAAGAAGTCGAGCAATTAAAGAAATATGAAATTGAAACTATCTTTCCAACTCTGCGAAATTTCGTTCGATGGGAAGAAATCAATTCGCAAATTCAATTGCCAATTACGCTTGGCACAAAGTTGGACGCAGATTATAATTCCGAAGATTCCTCCTCGTAAGTTTCCAGCTCTCGTGGGAGATTTTTTTCGTCTTCGGTGGGAAATCGCCGAAGTTTTCCCCTTTCTTTTCCCCTACTTGACGGCTTCCGTCTTATCGCGAGTGAAATACTCTCAAGCGATGCTAAAGCCACCTTAGGCACCGTCTCACCGCTACTCGAGTTAACCTTATCATTAATCATGAGGGATGAGCATCACATCCGACTTGGAGTTACGTAACGTTGGTTGAAAAACGATGACGTAAAGCATGCGCGCTCAGTTTTTCTTGCACGTGACGTCCGCACGTCGGAAGTCGCGACGCGAAAGGAAAAGCGAGCCGTGCTTGGACTTCATTACGCGATAAATTTAATCGCAAGCATATAATCTGCAACGCGTGAAACCCTTCGAAATTAATTTAACCCTTTCTAAGGGTACTATCAGTTATGCTTGACTCGGTTACTTTTCCGCCCGTCTGTTAGCGATTCACCGGGAATGGCATTGAAACCAAGTCTCAGTTAAATAACTGTAACTATGGTAATACTATGATAGAAAAATTCCTATCGTTGTGAGGCATTGTCAGATAGCTTCTTCAAGCTATCTTGGTACAGTTTTATTTCATGGATATTTTCGACGCTTCGAAAGCGAAGGAATAACACCAAGAATTTGCTGCCTTTTACTAAGAACTACGTCAGTAAAATTTCATAAGAAAAATCAAATGTTCAAATCAGGAGTTTCTCGCAAGAAAAGATGATTTCCATTGTTATCGTTTCAACAACACGTATGAACTTCAATCTCTCGCGATGTGTGATACTTCAATTCACAGCAAGGGAAGTCAAGTGTAGTTTTGATTTTATAGGTAGAGGAAAACTGAATTTCTAAGGGCACACGGATGGATATTTTTTCGCAAAATTCAATTCAGTATCCTTCGGCATAAGAAATCGAATTTTTTAAGGGGAATTCGACCGGGGATACAAGCTGTTCGGAAGCTTACACTCGACAGACGCACACGGATGAAGAGCGTGCATCCAGCGTGGAATCATGGCTTTAATCCTGTTGGGTAGCGTTTCCCTCATGACGTTTCAATAATCCGTTCATCCACCCTTTTCGCAGTGACGTCCTTCCGCGACCGGACCGCTCTGGCTGCCCAGGCAATGTGCGATGTCCTTCGGTGCAGACCCGCAAAACTAATTGTGTTCGTAAATGCATTAATGTATCAGCCGACGGATAATTCGGGTCGGAGGGAACTTTATCCAGTTTGGCTTATTCGAGAAGGTATCGATCTGGGTTAATTAATGTCTAAGGATTTCCCGACATCCACGGTAAACAACAGCGATGTTTATTAAATGGCCTTTCCCGGGTGTAATCCCGCAGTTACACATCAGCTTCCAAGATCCTGGTGGTTTCCGGTACCGATTAATCAACAATTAAAATACGGGTAAATTGGGTTTTGAAAATATCGACGCTACCTATGGTTTTCATCTTCAATAAAAGCGGATTTACAAAAGAACTTGAAAATATATCCTAATATTTACATTTTTATTCGTATAGATGTACGATGTGAACTATCAGCCGCGTAAAATTGACAATTTCACGGAAGTGCTCTAGCGTCCAAAGTGACAGAATTAAACGCAGCCGAGTGCAGTGTGGAACTAATGTAATAATTTTCATGGAAATGGAAATCATGGCATAATGAGTTTAATATACATCGTTACGACGTTGATTCACTCGTACGAGTTTCATTAGTTTACCCAATATATTAATTTTGCGTTTACGGCGAATTCGCCGATGGCTAATGAATCCATTAAAACTCCAACAGCACCAAGGCCCTAAACGATTAATCATTATAATTTTGTTATTGTAAATCATACACACCGCGTTGTTTGTTGTGCTTGAACGGTTAAGTGCGCCTATATCAATTAGATAAATGTGACGCTGCTTCTGGCAAAAGTAGAGAAAACTAGTCCTCCTATAGTCGGTGGATAAAACGGCCTAGATATTGAGCATACCGGAATTTCCGTACCTCTGCAAATTACATCGGCGCACGACATGCTACCCTATGTATCGATTTTCCATAAGGCGAACTCGCGTGTGTACCAGTTTTTTTTTTTTTTTTTTTTCAACAGTTGCGTTCGCAATACACGCCGAGAGTAAGAACAAAGTACATTGAATTTCCATGGACAATGGGTTGCGCAACGGATTACGTGCACGTGTATGCGCCTTGGTTCGAATCAAACGGCCGATCACGGATTATTCATTCATGGATGAAGCTTCACTAAGGGGAAAAGTCTATCATTTTCGATTAAATAAGAGCAATCATGGCACTGAGGTTCTCCCACCTAACAAATCACACGTAGCTTTACACGTAATAATATGTGCACAGCCAAAGTTGCAATTCCGACTTGATACGCGGTAATTACGCAGATTTTGATCGGATTTGGCGTGGATTTTGGAGTAACCAGTAAGGCGAAGCATTCCGCGAGGCACTTAAAATTTGCGCCTTCCTTTTCCGCATAAATGTGACTGGACTCACGAGTGTAAGCGATTGTAATTTTTTCTATCATTATTAACGAGTTCCACGAACTCGTTGAACTTCAGCTCCTCCGTATGTGCGCGTGTGGTGGTAATATATAATCGAACCCGGCTTAGCGAATGAATAACTGGATAAAGGGACTACACTAGGCAGAGCGTGTAATCGGAAGTCGATAATGCGCTAAACCCAACAAACAGGCTTCACGTACGTTTGCCCGGATTTACGTAAATTTAAAACTGCATCACTCTCCGTCTCTATGAAGTTCACTGTTTGCACAACGAACCCATGTAATTTACCGATCACCCGCGTGGTATTAAATTACTTTATCGGCTGTTATTCGAGGCAGACCTAATTAAAATTTAACCATCGTACTTTACCGATCGCATTGTCGTCAAACTTTTACGCATGTCTGTCTGAAAGCGTTCCTTATCTGCCGTTACGCAATCATCCCCTTACGACTTACAACTCGTCCATTATTCTCTCTGCCTTCAAACTAGCGGCGTATCGTCCGCAGGCTTATTTACCGCGAACAACAGGGCCTATTGCTGCTCGGACAAATGATCGCGATAACGGTATGATATCCTCGTAATTCCGAGTATGACGATTTCAAGTGCAACGGATGATCGCATTCCCTCGGTATTACACTCGGCGACGCTTTCTCCCCCAACCGTACCAGTTATGTATTTTAGGGTACATTCGCCCCTACATGATTCTTATCATTGGTATAATTCCTGACTATTGGAGATTTCTACAGAAGTGGGATTGTTCAATCTATGCGAACGGAAGTCACTAAAAGGAAATTTTCGATGCGGAATGTCAGTCAAGAGAGACGAGACGCTACAATAGTAGCCATTCAGCAGAGCTTGGTGTAATAAAATGTATGGAAATGAGGAGATATATCATCGTACAGATCCTTTCAATCTGCATCCAGAATATTGCACGAGTTTTACATGAAGATTATTTGAAAATGCAAAGCAGCTATGCCTATAGTCAGTTTAGCATTTGATGGTTCTGATGCTGCAGTATTACTAGTATTATATCAGGTAATAATGTAGGAGTTTAGGAGGCTTTGTAGAGTATGACAAGATTCCTCCGAAATACATATCAAGGGCGGCGCAGGTGATGTCGGAAGTGAATTGGGAGACACCAACTTAATGGAATGAATTCAGGTTGCGTATCGACTATCGATATGCGCGCTATACACTATGGCTGTAAACGCAGGGTTGATCGGAACCCGTGTACATCACTAACTGACTGCCTGTCCTCTGGAATATTCAAAATCAATTAATGGCTTACTCCGTAAACCCATTACCGACCCCACACTCTGATTCGCCAGAAAGGACTATCAAACGGTATGGATTTCGATATTGATCTTTGTCCTATTCGAATAGTAATTTTGGTTACGATAACATTTAACCGCAACATTTTATTGGGAATTGACATTGAGTGTACGCGCGTGCATTCAACTTTAGGATTATTTCATTGATGATGCAGTTACGATAGAGTAGCATCTTGCCTATATTAACTATTTTACCAAATGGACTGATATACTGTCGCGTATTTTCTAAGATATTGTTGGAGTAAATATCTCGACGAAGGAAAATCTCATTAAGCTACCTCTTATCAGACGCCGTTTTTCAAGCGGTAAGTGCATTCTTCCTTTTGGATGGGATTACGAGAAAATGAATGTCGATCTATAGTATAGGAGGAGCAGCGACGATGTGTAGGGATACTACTATTCGGCGGCACCTACGCGGCATCTGGTATTGATTGAATGTGAGGGTGGAGGAGTCGGAAAAGCGCTTGGAAGGGGTTGTTCGAGGCGAGAAGAGGAGGTTGAGAATCGCCACTTCCTCGATGTCGTACTTCGCAAGTGCAGCTTTGTCGCGCCCTTTTATCGACTTGGTAATATAAGATCGCAAGTTCCCGAAGATATAACTGGGGTTCACCCCATGATCTTGGTTGGTTACCGGCTGCTATAGCGACTTTTTCAAACTTTCAGCAAGTTTTTTCTTTCTTTGAAATGAAAACTTTTTATCAGGATGAAAATAAAAACTCATTATCCGAGTTGTTTTGATAACGTCGCGAAAGTTGCAAAATGTTCAACGAATAATCGCGACCGGTCCATTAGTCAACGGAAGCAAATCTAATGACCGACTATAATCTCCCTTAAGAGAAGCTTGTGTGGCAGTGAAGGAAAAAAGAGTTGTCGGACATAGAGTCCATTTGTCTCGCTGAAAAGCGAGAATGAAATCAACAATGCCTGTTTTTCCGATATGACGGAAAGACGTATTTTCAGGTTATCATATTACTCGGTGAACTGGCTAAAAGTCGAGCATCCATTATTCGCGCCACTCCCCCTTTGTACGTGAAGCCGATGAGCCGGAAGAGCAGGCAAAGGTAAAAATAACTTCAAGGGAAAGGTCGCCAACATTTTTCACCTTCTGGCAACGGCATGTCGCTTCGAGTGCCTCGTAGCCACTTTGCTTTTTTTCGCTTGTTCTACTGCACTCAGACAACGAGTAGAGGTTGTAACGACTCAAAAGGTGAGCTCTCGAATCTGTTATTTTCATCTTCCACTTTTTAAGTTTGAAAGAAATGAAAACCAACGAGAATCATCAAGAGAATCTGAATAGCGTTTCTCATTTCGGACAAGATGACCATTATACATTGATGAAATAAATGCGTTATTTGTAAAACTGGAATACACTTGAATATCAGTGCGGAACACATAATTGGATGCTTCTGGCGGGAGTAAACACATTTCCGATGAAATTTCACCACGCTATAGTTTAGGTTCTACACGACACCCGAGACGATTCCGGCTCGCTTTTCTCTAATGAAAGCCCAAATTCCTCGGTGAATTTGAGGCTCCTAGAGGTCGGCCTCTCTGGAGAATTTCACACGCGAATTCACTCATACGTTTATCACATGTGCCTACCCATTGCCTTACACCCTTACGAATGATCGATCGACTCTCAAGAAACAAATAGTTGCTCTGGCACATCCCTACGAATGCGGGTCGCGCTAGCCATTGGGCTGCTTATCAAGTGGGTACTTTTCGAATAATGGGATGCTTAGAAATTTATTAAGTGTTTTCTTCTTTTTTTTTATTTGGGGCAAGGACACCAATAAAACCTGGATTCATTATCATTTTCAGACCCCGACAGATAATCAGAACGCAATCGTACTACATGAAATGCGAGGCCGACCTTTACTAGTAGTTTCATGCCGGATTTACAAGAGCTAGAGAACGCATTCGTTCGCAGAACCGTGCGCGGCGTAGAATTAATGGCGAATTTGCATTCCCGTAATGGCAAGCAAAATTGCTGAACAAGTATGGGAAATTATTTGGAGGAATCCTCGTTTGAAAGTTTATCTGTAAACTGGAGATGTTTTCCCGCTTGATAATATATGCAAACGTTGAAAAGTTGAAGTTTTATATAAAGGAGTTCCCTTTGATGTTTTTCCTCGTTTCTTCATTATTTTCCTTCCACTTGCTGGTACCTCGCACTCATCCGACCTACAGAGATTATATATCAAAGAACCATCAGTTTGCAGAGCGTGCTCCTCGTTGAGCCAGCTACCGGAATGTCTCGATACGAGACATAAGAGGGCAACGTAGGCACCAGTGATGTGCCTCGCTGTTTATCTAAGAAAATGTAAACCTCTCCCCGACGAGTGCTTTGCGAATTATATAGTTCGTAAGGTTTACTCAAAGATTTTGCGATCCGGTGAGTGATTTCGCGAGGAACGAAAATCAATTCAGACCCGATAAACCCGCTAAATAGAACGTCAAGATCGAGTATTTTGCGCTTTTGGGATCGCTAACTTTCATTCCGTCCATTTTAAATGTGTATACCGAAATAAGGTAATTTCTGAAACACCATCCTACCGACAAAACGAACAATGAGCACAATATATATATAGATCTTTGAAACAAACATTTTCTTTTAGGGTCGTTCCACCGTGACATAAGTATCGATTATAGCATGTCAGCTTCTTTGGTAAGATAGAATAACATTACTGACGTTATTACGCGGCAAGGATGCCGGAGGCATTCGGGCCTCATTGCGGCCAGGAAAGCCGGCTTCATCTAAAGCTGATATATACGAGCGGCACGAGGGTGAAATTTCGCGGTGAGTCATCGGCAACCGCCCCCTCACGAATTCGCTCCATCGTTATTCTTCGGTCGCTTTGCGCACACGCACGATGTTTCCACGCATAGCGTACATGCCATCAAACATTTTCGGTAAAATAATCGTTTATTTCGAATGTTGTTAACAGGAAGCGATCGATTCTTCACCGATTGCACTGTTAATAAAAGTTCTTTAATAACACTTATTGGAATCGCGTAACATTTTGAGGATAAAACGGGTCCGTGATTGCGTGATTAATGAATGATTTCACGGAACGTAAGGTTTTCCGCATTCATGGTTGACGATAAAACGATTCGTATAGGAATTTTATTCGTTGTTTCTCGATTTTACTTACATTGTCTTCCCGCGAGTTTCTTCTTATCCCTCGATTCGATCTCGGTGAAACACCCCTCATCCCTACCACGAGGGTGTAAGGAATAGCGTTAAAGAAGAAACACTTCCCAGTCCCGCATTTTCTACCCTAAAATAATGCAGGGGTGTGCTACGCGTACGGAATGATTTCGCGCCGATGTGAAATTCTTCGCGACTCCTGCTCGTCGGGAGGTTCTTCGGATTTCTTGATGTTTTATCGATCATGTGCGCAGAATATCCGTAAGGGTGGGCTCGAATGATTTACGATAAATTTTCATATCGACTATTTAGATGTAGGTTCTTCATTGGACTCGGTTAATAAGATTAATAATCGAAATTAATCGCGAGATCGCGAATATATCGTTTAAAAAAGTCAATCATGTTTTTAACCATGATTAGGAACAAACCTTTCTATTCGAGTGTCTTCCAACCCCAGACATCCCGGTATTTATGGACGTTCACGGAACATTAATAAGCTAAAAATACCAAAGGATCATGAAATATTTAATGACACATGGCTTCATAGTAACGAAGATGTACGGTTCGGATGTGAATAAATAAATGCAGCCAATAATGTGCTTTCACGACGTCGAATTCTCCAGGGCACATCGGAGTTTACTACGTTGCGAAAGCTTATATCGAAAATCGTCTGTTTCGTCCGCGACTTATACGAAACATAAATGGACGTATAATGTACGTACAATATATAATATAATAATATGATAACATAATATAATATTAGATAATGCACGTCTATTATTTTAATACACGCACATATTGTACGTGTATCTCCGCGCACGTCCCGAGCTTTAGGAAGAAAAACGAGTTTCATCTGTTTGCTTGCAGCATGCGTCGTCGGTAGCATCGGCTGAAGAAATTGATTTATGGGAATCTGATCCCCCTGCTTCGCGTGATAACGCAGATGATCCACTGACATTTCGTAATGTTTTCCCATATCATCCGACTTGTCACTGTTATTTCAATGCAGAAATGCGACGTGCATCTGACGAATCTACCGTGATTGATACTGGAAAAAAGAAGCGGGTGCATTCGGTATATTTTCAGAAACAATTAATGGGCATTGGACGCAAGAATCGGGACGACGAGAGCCGGTAGAAACTATCGAACGAACATTTTAAATTACTATTGCGAGTCGTTCGGGCGCGCAAACATTTACAAACCCGTAGTCGGGCATGAGAATTCTCGCCCGGCGGCCGTGTAGAAATTTTCGCAGAGAGGATCACACAGAGAGAGGAGGATAGAAAATCGATTTCCGACCGAGAGCTCAACGAACCAATAGCCGGTGATAAGCCCGCGCTAGTGGTTTTCATTGTTTCTGCAAATATAGCGTACATAAATAGCATACTAGGTCGACGGTCGACGCTGGAGCCCGAGAGCATTATTCGACGTTCCGTGCACCTTACCGCATTTACTTCTAGGACCGTTTCATAACCCGTAAAGGCAACTTACGATGCCGTCGCGTTTTACTGCTATTTAAATCGCAAAGGGGAGAATACGCGTAAAAATACGAGCGCACCTGTTATGGAAAATCAACCTATTATTTTCGTAGGATACGAAGGGAAATGAAGTGGGTCCACATAGTAAAACTTCCGGAGCAAGTTATTCTCGGTTTGCATACAAAACGACCCTCTTGTCCGAAAGTTGCGGCAGTTGGGATTGCGTAGGAGAGCTCGCTTTGGCTTCCCGTTTCTTTGGCAGGCAATCATCGACCGGAAAATACGAGGCGTGTACAGGAGTGAGTGCACTCGAGTAATTGATCGCCACTTGCTCGCTTATTACACGCACGCACCGAGATTTATGTGCGCACTTGAAAGCGCAGCTATCCGCGTGCCTTATGCGCTCGAGATTCAATCTTGTAGGCCGCCATAGTCACTCGACAATTCCATTACTGGCGCTCGAAGCCCCATCTGTTATCGGCCCGGATTCTGCGGACCGTATGGCTTTACGAATTCCGCTGAACATCGATCTGCCCCTGGATCGATGAGTGCATCTGCGACGACGATGCCAGACCTAAAAGGGAAACACGTGTCTTAGGGATTAGGGCCCGCGGCGAAATTACCTATCTCGGAGTCGGGTAATATCCGACGTAATTTGTATCGATTTCGGCTCTCAGTCCCTCTAAGAAGCTTTCGTCGGCATTACGAAATTTGAAATGTTCTTTGGATAAATATGTTCTAAAGTATTTACATGTTATTTTACGCTGTTATGCCAGACTCACCTGGTATGTTTATCAATTTTTTATTTAAAAAAGAAAAGATGAACGATAATCGCAATTTATATCGTTCACGCCTATCTCGTTGTTAGACTATGCATGCATTCACGCGGCATTGAGCTATTTCAGAGCACGTCCAATCCAAACACGGAGAGAGAAAAGCGTAACGGCGAAGATTAACGGCAGGGCGAAACGCAAATAGCGCAAGTTCAACGACAGCATGCCGTGCCAATTCGCTTGTCAGAACGTTCCGAAACGTGATGCTGCGAACACGTGCGTTGGTACTGAATTTGCAACACGCTTTTCGACCTGACAAAAGAAGTCACATGCAGCCTTGAACTACGCGACGAATAGGAAAAGGAATGCACGAGCAAGAAGATTCGCATTTATCTATCTTCGTAGAGTTTCGATTAATTGTGCTTCTGGAATGAATCCAGAAAATTCTGATAATGACCGAATTTTCTAGGATGCATCGTTTGCCAATTCCGTGCATTCTGTAAGCTGTAATGAACTTGGCGGTGTATTCGAGACTTGCATTTGACCCACTTAACAATGAATGCCAATACATTGATAACCCCGATTATGCAATGTTCCATTGATTACGTAATGGTCGAACATCCATATTGATCTTTGTTTTCTTTGAATACCTGAAACAATTATGCCCCATGAATCTAGCAAGATTCAATACATTTCTAGAGTGGTACCTCATAGATTATTTGGGCTGCAAATGCGAGAGAGGACGAGAGAGAGAGAGAGGAAGAGATATGACGACTGTTACCTCACTTCCTGATGATACTTGATGTAATTTCTCAAGACGGAAAGCCCATATTACGCGAAAGCCTATTGGAAATCAAAAGCAAAGAGGGAATTCTGGTTCCAAGAAGAGCTAGTTATATATGTGTTCAAGTCGAGCTCTTTGGCATCTCTCCAGCGGGATTTCTACCATGGTGAATCGGCCACATTCGACCTCTGACAAGCTCATCTTCGCACTAGACTGTGCAAAATTATGGCGATAGCCATGGAGGTGTCGATACCGATAGCGACCATGCGTGCTTTCCAAATCACGATTGGCAAGGTGTCAAAAAAGAAAAAAAAATGATAGACCCAAAGCTTTGATAAGCCAGTAAACCCGATGTCTGCCCACCAGTGAAAAATGGAATAATTTATAGGTTTCATTTGCATCCACTCGTCGTGAAGAATTCTTTTTTAGGAAAATAACACTAACATGGCACGCATTAGAGTCTTGATTATAAAATCATTTTTTTGAGGTTGTTCATATTTTGGGTGTAGAGTGATACTTGATTTAACGACGCCATTTGGACTGATGCCACTATATGTAAGCAGTGTAAGAAAAACAAATGACAACTTCCTTCCAAAAAGAAAGCGGTGGTTCCTCTGCTTATTTTCTAGTGATATAAATTTACGTCCGGCTTTTTTTTTCGTACGAGTGGAGTAATAAGAAAAGATAGATGCAGTCGTTACTTAATATAAGGAAGATGAATCGAGGTAGAAGCGCCGGAATTTCCCGACAAACGATCTTATAAGTCACTACTCGGTAAGGGGTTCTCGCACAAAAACAAAAGGAAAAAAAAAAAAAAATACTAACCTTCCATTTTTTTGCTGTCACAATCACAGGAATCGCGTGTTCTTCGAATCTGCGGATTAATCAGTTTAGCGGTACACAAGGAAATACGCACTTTTATCTTATCTCAAGGATGGATACATTTTTGAACGAGGAACATCGATTGAAGTGTAATCGCTATAATTACGTTCCGAACTTTAGACCATTAGCTCGTCGATGGACCGTCACTACCGTACTTTACCTCGAGTATTGGCAAGGGAAGACTCTAATTAATGCCTAGTTTCGCAAAATTCCTACGGGATCGTCAAAGCGAAACTAATACATCGTCGATGCGATAAGTTTATGTTCTTCCCAAAACTAAATTGGAATGCAAACTGAAATCTGTGAAGGTACTAATCGATGCATGTCTGCGACTGTCGAAATCAAATTTAGCAAATAACGTTAATTTGTTAATAAATATTCCGCTATAAAGGCAGAGACCGAGGTTCTATATTGTCGCGTCGATCGATCAAAGCTGAAGATGCTAATTAGACGCGAATGCTCCGTAGAATTTGAATTGCGTTACGAATATGACAGGAAGTATTAGTGCAGTCGGGTAGAAAATGCTTGGGAATTATTTACGTGGATCGAGACGAGGAGCTCAAGCCATAATGTGGCAAATGTGACAATGAACCATGCTTCCCAACCTGACTGTAAGCGAATCTCAATGTCTACGTCTCGTTACCGTAATAAGCTCTCTGATAATGTCAGACTTTCAATTTCTTCCGAGGTCACGACAAAAGAAACTATTTATGATTCTGACGAATGCACTGAAGTACTCGGCTTCAAATCCGTATCGCCTTATACAACTTGCATTGGCATTACGTCGAAAAGCCCACATTAATTAGTTTTGCAGTATGCAGCAATCTGTAAGGTTGAATATCCCTGGCAGCCACTTATTAGTATCATACGCCAGCATCCGCTAAGATACTGCATTGCTCGTTATACTACCGCTTACGTTCTTTAGCCAGTCGGTACATGCATACCCGGAACTTCGTGTTCATAGTGGCACGGCAGTGGAAAGCCAGAAGCTTCACCATTAGCCGTATATAATTTCGGCGAGTTTCCTGTCCTCCCGCTACCTACAGACATTAAAAGTAATTTAAACAAGGCTCCTAACGGCCTTAGTTCGCTGCATGCCAAGTTTCGCAAATGGCCCATCTCCGTATCGTTTTTATTTTTTGCTAAAGTTTCGCCAGAGCTGTGAAGTTTCTTGCCTGCGAACTTTTAAGAATCGAGTTAATTTCTATGCATAATATATTACATTGCGCGCAATATGATAGCATTGTAATGACCAAGACGTGTATTCTCAAGTTTCGAGTAATTATATATATATACGTTTATTTACTTCACTTGGTAGTGAAAGTGCTAAATGTTGTTTATGTTTTCTTTCTATTAGTGTCAACGCATAATACGTCGACCCAATTCGGATGAATTCGCGAATATCCGGAGTATAATACAATTGAATGCGTAAATACGAGATAGCTGCACGACGCATTATCGGCGATAGGTTTGCTTGTCCAAATAGCCTATTTAAGCTATAATATCTCTAAATAAACTCCGATAATGCACGTAGACAGCTACGTAGGTTTTAAGTCCTCGTATAATAACAGTTTTCAGTGATGAGTTTCGCTGATGCGCGCAGCGCCTATGAAATCGATTACTCTCATTATTGTCGCTACAGCAATACGCGTATATTGATCGCGCATTTCGAAGAGCCCGCGATAAATATCTTCGATATATGTAAATGCGCCGTTGTTTTAAAGGAATGATGAAATTCAATTTCGAATAACGTCATTCAGCCGGTAAATTTACAGCGAATCGCAACATTTTCAGTGCAATTCTCGCGTAGGGTGCGTCGAGGCTCGTAAAATTGACAATAATAACCGAATTCGATTCTGTACTCGATGTATAGTCGGCGGTGCGAGAACGTGCTAACGTAATTACTCGTGCGTTTCAGCTCTTTCAGCGTCGGTATATCGAGATTAGGGTTAAGTTGGGTCGGGCTAGGTTGGCCCGAGTTTTCTTAGCAACGTCGAGTTTTCCCCAGTCCGTCGCCTCCCTTATTTGGTCCTTGTTCCTTTGCTCGACTCGTTAGCCGGAGCCTGCAAACTTAAAGGCACTCTGACCTCCGGGCCAAGGCGCTCCGCCGACGACATCCAACACCTCGTAACTCGCTGATGCGGGACTAAATTATTGCTAACGAGATGAACGTCGCTATACCGATTACGCTTGTCGCGCTAATTAGTTAACCTTGCGATTGACATCCCACGAGGTAAACTCTATACTGGGGTGGGTCTTGCTAGTCCCTCTTTCCGAACGATCGCGTTCATTAGAAGATCGGTGTCTAACGTGAAGGTAACTCGATTGCCTTTTGACGTATTATCCATCTAGAATTTATAATTTATAATTCATAGAATGCTTAATTTCTTATCAGAATCGGATAAATATTTATGATAATAGTGATTATGTAAACAATATCAAAAGCACGTGTGACATTTATTTTATTAATCGTTACCCCTGGGAGAAAGTATCGTAATCTAGGCGCTTCTTGGTGGCCTTGAATTTGCGCACCCTTTACTCGGGGTATATCAAAGCAGCAGTCGGATCTAATAAAAACTTTGCTTTTCGTTTCAGAATCCCTCGTGGTGGCTAACCGCACGTCGCTCCATCTAGTTTGGCACGTCTGGTGAGTTTGTTACGTTGACAGTTTAGTAAATTACATTTTAATTCCAAATCAACCGATACGACCAATGTTTTCCCCTACACGAGTACATTAAAATGACAATCGGATACGCGATGAAACACGAAAAATTTCGAGGGCGGCTTCCTGTGACTATTTTCCATGAAGAATTTGTATGCCATAATTAACGTCTTGGAGAATTTTTTGATGACACGACTTCGATATTGCTGAATTTCTCCCCATTCAGAATTTCTGCTAATCTTTTACTTCCTCACATCTTTTCCTATATATAGGTTTGCTTGATGAAAAGTTGTGCCTCCGTATCGTGAAGTTGGATCTCGGCCTTTTGACTCTTTTCATCCATCTTCTCGCCTTTTTCCTTATTCGGCTCTTACTCGCCTCTTCAACACACAGCAGAGAATTCAATTAATTTCGAGTGATCACTCTTTGTAAGCCCAACGTAGATGTGATATTCAGCTCGGAAGATCAAGATATTTAGCCGACGGAGTAACGGGAAATTATCCTTAAAAATTCAGCTGTTAATTATTGCCTCGTTCAACTTTCTTTATACATTATTACAATAGAAAATTACATCAAAGTTAAGACACGAAATTCGCTGTTGGTAGTTATCACTTACGTACAGTAAAGTTGGATTATATGGAATTTGGTACTACAAGCAGATCACGAAAGCTTAGTTATGAAATAAATAACGGAATAGTGAAAAAGACGTCCAGGAGTTTATCGAAGCAATTTCCAGTTTAACTCGGTCCGATCGTGCCGGACTTTTTAATTGGAACGATCCGGAGTTACAGTTGTATACGGCGCCCGTGCCGGAGATACGCGAGTCCTCAAAGTGCCTCTAACTTAGTCACGACGTGTACATTTTCCACTTCCCCCGATGTCCCCAGGGACGAGATTGTCAGGACCGACGAGTCCCGCAGGAAGGAAGCGACCCTCGCAAACCAATATGGCGGCAAGAGGATCGCGACTTTCTTGTTCAGCGTAACATTCCCAACTAACCCAACCCTCGTAGCAGTTCGTGCCCGGCCGTGTAATAAGAGCACGCCGCCGACGGCATATTAGGTTAGGGACTTCGACCCTAGAAAGACGTTGCATAGGGTCGTTACTGCAAGACGTTGTTTTCACTACGAATCAATGCCCGAACGTCCCTCCATTCGAATTCACCTCGAGGGATTTTTCCCGCGGATACTCTACTGCCCTCATATTCCGATCAATACCTTATTTGGACGGTATTCTTCACGATCATCTTTTTCCATTTTACCTATAACGACGCAGAAACATTAGGATTTCTTACTCAATCAGTAATTGTAAGATTGGATTTGCCAAGCAGAAACCTTCATCCAACGCTCGTATTGCGAATTAAGAAAGGAAATCTGATTTTTATTCATTGTAAAATTTGGTTATTATTGCGCGTTACAAGTATATTCGAAAAAGTTTTCAGGTTCGTTTGAAAAAGTTTATTGAGCGTATTTTTGAAAACAAATTGTTTCTCGCATAGCGTCGACTCTGAAGAATGAGGGAGTCAAGACGATTCGGGCACTAACATAAATCTTGGTAGCGAAGCACGTGTTCCGTGTTATTGCTTTGCCGGCCTCGAGAGAGAGATTGAACGTATGGCGAAGGTTTCTTCAGCATGAGTCATCAAAGTTTATTTCTTGCGAAACGCGAATTTCCTTAAACGGAACATCGCGGTGGATATTAGTAGTTCCTCTCCGTTTACTCATTTCAGAATCTTTTGTTTCTCCGTTGCAGAATATAGGAGCCCATAATGTTGTTTGTATATTCGTAACATACCGAGTGTACATAGGGACGCCATTGTTTAACCTAAATGTAAACATAATTACTGGATTGAAGTTTAAATTTGGTTGAAATTTAGCACGAGGGAGCAGATTTTAAAACTACAAATTACACGGTACGGTGCCTGTTTTGCACTTTAGAGACTGTTTTTGCGTTTATCCGGGTTCTTTTATTACGCAACGTCCCCAACATAAAAATAGACTCTTAAATTCTAATGGGCACTTTTATCCCTCAAAATTTAGCGTATCCTCTCGACCTGAATTTAAGGTGACTTAGCGTTAATCCCCACGTATTTACATACAGCCAAAGATGGGATTTTAGTCAGACGTGGACGTACAATGAAAAATGTATGAATTGAAGTTTTAAACGCATTACTATACGTTCGGAATCATTTGAACCATGTATTGCATCTGCGTAAAATGTCATTTTCCGCCCTACTTTACGCCGGCTATTTTTCGAACTCTCTTAAAGGTAGTAGATGTTAGATTTTCAACTTTATAGACGCATCAAATTATTCATTGCAGTGGAATCTCCACTCTAGGCCAGGATTCATATACTTAAAACTATCCTTAACGGATTCTTACTTAAATGATAAAAGTCATGGTTTCACCTATGATAACTGCTGCGTGCTTTTTGGATGAAATCGGTTCCCTTCGTTTCGGAAGTCCTTGCATTCTTTCGACCCGAAACTTTTTCGGGTGATCGATTTTCTCGAGATTAGGGGAATGCATGCACGCACCCCAACCGAAGTATTCGCTTTCCTGCACCATTGAACCTGTGTAACAGCGAGGATAATAATGTATTCGAGCATGAGGCTTCGCGCCGACCGCCCTCCCTTTTATTACAGCCTGACCGCCCCTCATCTCGAGGTTGGGCTCCACGAAAAACAAGAGTAATGGCACTCGAGGGTTCGGTTACGAGCATGTCCTTTTCTAATGCATGGCCCCCGTAGAAGATCTCATTTCCTTCGATACATTCATAGAGGAGAGCTGACTTTCGTGGCAGATTTATAATTTCATCATTTTTCACGTTTCATGCTAGCGATGCGGTTGGGCGCAGTCTAATTAAGGTAATGGCATGCGTTTTAGAAGGGTGGTTGTTTAAATAACAACGTGTCATTTTGTATTATTTTAAAAATCGTAAAAAAGATCCAAGTGGATCTGGTCGAAAGAGCTAGAATGGTCCACGGAAAAGAGCATATCCCTGTTCGTATTCTTTTTACAATTTAATGTAAGGTTTCTTATTTACGGTTACAGTCATTAAATTGAAATTCGTTGGAGTGGTAAGCATTCGAACTAGATCAGTTTCGCGTAGCTTTCCTCGTTTTACTTCGGAATGAGTGGTAGAAAAGTCAGAAATGAGTATTCATAATCCTTTAGAATACAGGACTTGTAAAGAACAGCGAGGGGAGGTAAAAAAGAAGGGAAGGGCTCCATCTGTTTTCACTTTTATTTCGAGACCCTTTTACGTGGTCGCGCTTCGTACGTGATGCGCACTGATAAATTAAATGCCTTCGCAGCTCATTCAAGTCGTATACCTGTCCGAGTGGTGTGCGAGTTACTCGTCAACAGTTTCATCGCGGAAAACCCTCCTTAAAACAGAATGTAAAGAGACTAGTACAAAAAATAATTTTTTTTTTAATCACCCCTGTGTATATATTCTAGAATACATTCCACATATATAAAAGAATAAAGATTCGGATCCGCCATGAGCTACTTCTTAAAGTAAATATTAGACGTAAAGGGGATGTTTTCAATACGTTCTCCATATGAATCGAAAGACATTTGCTTGGTTGTTTTTCTTCATACTGAAGCGTTAGTGGCTTCGATTACCGAGTGATAGAATAGACCATCGGCATTTTGCGGTGAGCCGAGACGTTCTCGGCAAAGGGACGTTTCGGGTTTTCTTCGTGTTGGTTTTCTATCGCGGTAGTCATGGAGACACGCTGACTCATGGTCGACGTCATTCCAACCGCGAATTCCAAGTTTCTTAAGGCGCGCACAAACAAAAGGGAGACCAGCGGTCGAAGACTCTTAGTTTGGGATAATGCGATTATTTATTACCAAGTCGAAATGAACTTTATTATCTAGAAAGATAGGCCAAGATCGTCCGACGTCGATAAAAGATTTCTCATGTAAAGCAAAAATTTCCGAAAGATCTTTTAGTCCTAAAATTTAATGATGCAGCATGTGACGGTTCAAATTCTGTAAGGGTTGTGTTTTGGTTATTTCATTTTAAAATGTGATGGTGACGTTGAATGAAGTTTGATTTAGACAAGGATGTTAACATGGGATGGCAGCTGTCAGTTTCCAGTAACGTCAGTGAGCATATGATCGAAACTGCGTACGTCGTGCGCATAAACGCGGATTCGGTGATCTCGTGCTCGCTAAATGTTGTAGGCGGACGATTATGTGTGCGATTCCCACTGAATTCAAACTTCATCAAAAAAGTCCAATCTACAGGTAAACATTGAAAAGTACTAATTACCAAACTTACCGAGCAGTCGCAAGCGGAGTCTCTTCGGTAGACTGCTCCAGAGGACACAGATACTCCAGCGGAAAGTTCATCGGAAGAGATGAAAGCTTGGGGAAGAAAAACTGGAAGTGTCAGTTCCGGTTTCCCGCACGGCAAAGAAGATTCACGCTGTTGACAAAAGCATCGCCACTTAACGGAGGCGGGATCTTCAGTTTAATGACCGGGTGACTACTGGCCGAAACAATACGAGAAATTGAAGTAGTTGTCGGAGTTTACGGGTGAGAGGTTCGCCGGAATAAGACCCGTTATTTTCCCTTTGTGCTCGCAAGTGCCCTGTTAGATGCGAGAATGTCGCAAGACACTTGGACAAAACTTGGCGAAAACCTCTCGAGACTGCTTTAATCAGTTCAAAGCCCACGATCCGCATTGTCTTCAAATTATTCGTTCCACAAACAAGATTAATAAATCATCCGCGAAAAAGTTAACAAGATTGCGCCATTAATGACACGATGAGGTAGCAGACTCCCTTACCTATCATATGTCGAACAAAAGCGAAAATGAAGAGAATGACGAAAACAAGTCCTAGCAGCGCCTTCTACTCAGACGACAGACGTCTTGGCGAAATCCTATTTGTCGAAACAATGCGACTCGTCGACGAAGGGAGCGAATTTTCCATTCTCGAATCACGACGATTTCTACGGCATCTTTCGGCCGGCAAAAGGGAACGTCGAATGGAATGTCCTGCTCTTTTCTTTTGTGTGCCGTTGTCGCGCGTGCGGGTACTAAGCGACGACGGTGGCGAGGCTCTGCTCCTGACACGTCGATCAAGCGAGTTCAGAGAATGCACGGTCGTGCCTCGAAACATCGAAATGCTCTCAACGCCTCGTTATCAGCTCGGCGAATGTACGACAGGTGGCAGGAAATGAACGCATACACGTAATACACGCTGCGTTTTATTGACAATGAACGAATCCATATGTAACGGATGCACGGTGAAAGCCCTCAATGGAAAAGTGCACAAGAATGCGAATACGAAAGCCAAAAGACTAAAATGACTTTCAAAGAAATCAGGCAATTGGGACGATTTATTTCATCGAATCGCTAGTGAACCCGATGGACTATACTTTTTCATTGCACGAAACATTTCGCGATCCCAATTCAGTGACCACCATTGTCTGGTACATGTTAATTTCATGATTAAATATTCTGACGTAATTGGGTGCACATTGAAATATATCGTAATGCTTAAAATAAATGTAATAATTCATGCAAATTACAACATGAATATCCGCACAACGATCGTTAAATTACATGATTTGATTGCTCTTCTGTCGCAAAATTTTATGATATTTTTAAAAGGTCGGCGAAATAATAATTCAATCGAGCTATAAAACCAGTCGCCAATTACTCCAATTAATGCTTTAGTGGTATATTTCGTTCATTTTGAAATGTAGGTATAGAAGGAAAATAAACGGCAGTTTTTTTTAACGATATTCCTGTAATGAGTCGTTTAATTAATGCATGTTTCGGTATCAGCATTTTGAGAAATAATAATGGAACAATCGATATTTTACATGGTCGTCTATAATCAGTATCCACCATCTCTATCGCCGTCGTGTTGTTAATGTATTCATGGTTTATTGTTGTTTTTGTTCCGTATTTTTGTTTTTGTTTTATTCTTTATATAAGATAGTAAACTATGGCCTTGATTGCGACCACCTTTTCCGGGGAGCGACCTACGTTACAATACTTTCCTCATAACTGTCCACCTGCTACATTGTCTCCTTTCTCCTTTCTTTTTTTTTTAAGGCTTTGTTTTCATGAAATTACATCTCAGCGGAATATTTCGCATTTGTCGTGATGTCATTGTGCTTATTTCGCAAGATTGTATACTCCTTATATCCAGCAGGATGCATAATGCAAAGTTCTACTGGATATTCGAAAAGGTAGATTTCAATGATACCCACTATGGATGAAGTAGCCAAAATTTGCAACGCAGAAAACCGGCGTTGCTATTTCGCAAATGAGAACTGCTGCGTCGACAATCGGCACAAAACAGTACGAAGTCATTTTGAGGATTCTGCTATCTCAGTTTGAAAATGTCACTAGCTCAATCTTAATCTTAGACAACTGCTTTCCTATTGGTGGGAGAACAGCGCATCGTTGATTGTCGACTGCCTTACTGGGAAGGTTATTCTCCCAAATATAGGCGAGTAGCTCTGCGAATGGAAAGGAGATGTGGCAGTATCGCGTAAATAGTCTTGCCAGATTCAGGTGACAAGTCGTCCAATTTACATTTGAAATGTACATCCCCCACGTTGCCTACGTCACAAGCCTGCGCGTAAAGTACAGTAGTATCGCAGGTATTTTTTCAGTATAGTCATCCCGACCTACACTTTTACCATATTTGGGCGACAAGTCACCCAATTCAGATTTGAAATGTCTGGAAATCCTAGAATCGCTGTTGATTTGTACAATAATTATCAGTACTTCATGAATGTTGTATAGTTGATATGTAGTATTGTAGAACACGAGAATAAACGAAAATGTGCACACAACATTCGGAAATGATATTAAGCAAAGTTTATCGGTGGGCGGCGTCGTTAAAGCTCTTCTCAGCAGATGCTGTCTGCAGAATTGTATTAAACGTAATAACCGCGACTCGGCGAGTAGCAGGGGATAAATAATTTGCGATTCGCCTTGGCTAAATGAGGCGCTTATGAAAACTCGAAGGTGAAACGGGGATAAAGGATTGTAGAAGTTGCAAGAAGAAGTCTGATTCGCGGCGAGGGAAAATGCGGCAAAGTCCGGGACTTTGCAATTGAAACGGCGTTATAAAAGCGGAGAAAGTTCTTGCACTTAACTGTAACCTTTGTTCGTAACTCGGTTGGATTCTTGAGTTTACACGTCGTCGACGATACGAAGTTTTCCGACGGATTCCGTAACTCTTTTACGACTGGACAAATTGGTTGATTTGAAACAAAATACCGACGTTTATATAAAATACCGTACCAAAAATATCCGAATCCAGACCAATACATTTTCGAGCAACTTGAAGTGAATTTTATCATTGGAAATCAACACGAGAAACGAGGAAAGTGACACGTATCGAGTTGTAGTTTAAGAAGTTATTTTTCTATATCAGATAATGTTGAAAGCCGTTAATTAAACGTCAGCTTATCTGCCGTTCAATGACATTTCGAAATACGTACAGTCCAGTAGATCCGGGTGATCATAAAATTCACCAAATATTCGAGCGTAACAATTTAATCCCCTCACGTGAGACTGGACCGGCATGGGTATTGTCGTATACGTATTCGCGAACAATTTATTAGCTACATGTCCAGTGTGCGCCAGCAAATTTGAATAAAAGGGCACGTTCAGCGCAGGACCCTCCGTTGCAGATGCGCCAGATCTGCCGTCGCAGCGGAGGTGGCGGCGGTAACATGTGAGGGAGGCTTTCTCATTTACAGTCTCGCGGAGACGCGCGTTGTAGATGGTGGATAAATATATATACACGTTGGGCTGACATTGCCATGGAAGCAGCGTCGCGCATCAAAGGGAAACCCCACCACAGGAGAATCGTGCGATTTCAACACCAGGAACGCCGGATATCTAGTCGACGAATCAATCCGTCGCATCAGTTCACGTAATGAACTCTTGCTTGCCATTCTAGCGCGGTATACACCTGAACATTCCTCTCATATTTTACAAGTATTCCCGACATTTTCGCACTTTGAATAAAAATACCGGAATCGAATCGTTGTTTATAATTGGTTTTTAAGCGAGCCGGAGCAGTGCTGGCGCAGTTACTGCACCACTTTTACGTTCGTAAATCAAAGTTAAACTTTCACTTGAGAAAGAAAAAACTTTACTGGAGGAAACGCCAACTATTTTTGAGACGTCAAGAGATCGGTTTAAAAAAGTTAAGCTCCAGTAAAATGACACCCGTGATTAGGAAAACGCACCTCTTTTTCGCAAAGTTTTCGTAGCCTGGCGCGTCTCGCTCGTCCGTTTCGCCGTGGCATTTTTTAAACAAGCGCGTAAAGCGAACTGTCGCAGGGGAGCTGGTGTGACTTAACGGTAGATAAATTACTTTTGGTCTGCGAACATTTATTCAGGGGAAACGAAGAGCAGAAAGGATCGAGACTCGAGGCGCGGCGCTCTCTGCTGATACCTTAAGTAGTTTTTTTTTTCAATCACCAGCGCGAACACCACGCACAGGAGCTTTTCCTCTGAAGTATTTATTTGTTGGGTCGCCCGGACCCTCCCTCATTTACCGGATCTCTGCCATTACTAGATACTCACTGTCCCGACATTTTAAGTAGTTCAGGTCGATGGATTTACAAAATGTGCTTCTCGCCTGAAGAACAAGCACCGGATGTCCCTAATCGATTTCTAATTTCATTGGCGTCACGGTGACGTTTTGTGTCCTTGATATGGGAGTCTCGAAATTATTAACTTCTACGCTATATACAGTTGTCTTACCATCATTTACATTTTAGAACCCAAGCTCTTCATTTGAAAATGCATTACTTTATCCACGTACTAATGTATACTTGAATGTTGAAATCGAGGCTGTAGCAATTATTACCAAACACAACTTCTGTCCCTAAACAGTTCATGTATGCAGGTCCTGTGGACCAATTAACGCGAAGCTGCCTCATGTCAAACGATGCGCGTTGTTGTCACGAAAAGGGAACGACAGTTAACCTCGCGAGGGTCGGGTGAAGTGAAACTGGTGGAGAGCCTTTCGACGAGACCCCTACAATTATGGCGTTACAACACCCCAGTGCTACATTCTTATACGTTACTGGTGACGTCTTTTCCCCATATTCGCTGCCTGCTACATGCGGGCATCTGGAATTTGCGATTATCACTCCTGGAATCTATCGACTGCTCTAACACGAAAGAATGGCAAAGTTCAAATAAAATTCTAGGATCTCAAAGTGCACATTTGTTTTATTACATGAAGTTAAAATAGAGAGTTTCACAAACACTGCAGTTAACTTCTTCAGGATCGGTAGTTCTCGTAGTAAGTAGCTTTATCACAAATACTTTTGTACGCATCATGCTTAAATGAGATGGGTTTTCAATTTGATGTGAAAATCCGATTGGTTACTCCAGTAATGGTAGTTACTCGGTTATCTCACTCGTCCACTAAATGTAGTCTGCTGTACTATGGTCCAGGTTACAAAAGCAGCCGAATCTCTTTAACCGCGGAGAAAATCCTTAAACTTGGACAAAAACACTATAAACTCTTTGACCAATCGGATTTCTGTCGTGTTACTAAATGCTTTTTCGTTTCGCAGAGGCTGTCTTTCCATTTTCTCATTCCTCAGGTTTAGGGAATGGAACGAGAAGCTATTCGCTTTTCAGCGATCCTGCAAGAGCCCATTATTTTCCAATCGCTCGTAAATCGCCTTCAACTTGCTGCAAATTTTTTATGTTCTTTTTACCGAGTTACGAGTTGATGTCTGACTCGAGAAATCGATAATGAAAGTTTTTCTTTTTATTTTTTTACAAAACTGTCGTTCAGCGTAGAACATTATACTTGTTACGGGAAGGATGCCGAATGCCTTTGAAGGGATTAGGTAAAAGGAACGATTCGAATAGACTTTGACATTTAACGGAATACCTCTGGAAAAATAATGTAGAACATTTATTGAAGTTGAGTTTGTTAAAACGGTTAATGGTACCGACGATGAAGGCAAAGTGCTGAAAATACCATAAAAGAAGGACTGCGCTCCATCGAAGGGGGAGCGTAAAATACAATGGGGGTGTGGCCGTACTTTCGGATCTCGAAATCAATTCACGAAGGGCCTCCTCGAAATCGTCCAGGCTTTGAAGCCCGCATGGGAAGGAACACACGCGCGAATACGCGCCTTCGGAAAACCGCAAGCTCAGCAACGAGGATTCCCGATTTCCCGGGAGCTTTCGCTTTCGAACTTTCTCCCCGCGTTTTTTGTCGCAGCACCGGCAAGGTGGATTTTCAACCACTGCTCCTTCCGGCCATTATTCATCTCCGGTACGCGACAAGAGTGGCAATATTAACGGTAGTCGGAAATTAATCATTTTTTACTCGCTCGTAATCATGAAACAATAGACGCTTGAGGGAATCGATTCAACACGGTATGAATTCCACATTAATTTGTCACGGAAATTAATAATGGCGTGAAGGAATAATTCCGGTAGATGGCAATAAATGAAAATATTTCGCGGTCTTGCACGAGATTAATTCGTACATCGGGGGAGAAATTTATTTATGGGAGTCGAGAAGTTACGGCCTGCGCGAGGACTTTATGGACTTTAACGATAAAAATGATTTTATCTTGTGAGCTTTTACGGTTAAGTTGAAAGGCTTGTTTTCAAAGTTCTTACTACCCGATAAAATCGATCTCAAAGTACTTTCATATTAGATTTAAAGGAAGATTTGTAATACGATTTTAGATGAAGAACGCAAAATGAAATTTTATTCACCACACTTTAATATTTAAAGTCGCTAAATTTTCGAGTTGCCGGCTGATATTCAAGAAGTATTCTTCATCTTGGGTCTTCGCTGATCGCTGGTGTATACGATCCCAGGGCGCGGCTTGTGTGCCAGTCGAGCTTAAAACGGAAACGTTAATCCGACTAATGGCCCAGGTTATCTTTCTCTTTTGCGGTTTTTCCTATTGTTCGCGAATAGAGTAAGGAAAGACAGAGTGGTGGTGGTGCAAACCGCAAATTTTGCGCGAAAATGTAGGGGGCAGCAACGCCGAAGGCGCCAGCGGGTTCTGCAAGGGCATTCACGGTCCTTTAATTAACGAACCTCAACTCTTGGGCTCGAGGGAGCGAACCTTCTAATCTCGAAGATTCGTTGGAAATAAAAGGAATCGCTCTAAGTGATTTCCTTTGTTGTTTTCCTTTTTTCTCATTAATCTTTCCCTTGTTGCCGTGTCCTTACTCGGGCGAATAGAGGTATAAATATATTTATCTTAAGATATCGAAGCCATTGACGTTAAACCGATAAAGGAGCTGATTTTTAACTTTTCAAATGTTACTTGCCATTTTACAGTTTTACTCTAGAAGGCTCATTTTTTTCTCCACAAATGTTCATGTACGCGCAATTATTTTAAACGAGTCTCCATTAAGGTGGTTCCATCGAGCAAGACGTTGATTCACGGTATGCTTGAAACTTGGCATGTAGATCATTTAAGGCATCATAAATATCATACTAAAATTTT
>JAPYZR010000211.1:2134-81894 GCA_030522945.1 Trichopria nigra | reverse complement strand
CCCCCCCCCCCCCCCCCCCCCGCACCTCGTCATTTTACTGGCTTTTTATCCTTGTTCCCCGACCCCCGTTCGTTTTTATTATTCCCGGTTGTCCCCCACTCGGACCTATCGTGCATTGTCCAGTTTCCCTCTCGCTGTCCCGATCGCATCGCTCGTCCAAGTACGCCGTTGATTACCTATTTGTATACTCGCCGACGACGACCACGCGCGCATTCTCTGGTTTTAAGAGCAGGGGGTGGATTATATTTATCTCCAGGGAGAAGCAGGGAAGACCACGAAGAATGCGCAGCCGCTTCATCATCAATGACATTTTTTTCTTTTGGGTTAATTACTCTAAAGATGGGTGCGGAACGCTTATGCCCGGGTATTTACGCTTTTTGTGTAGGCCAACTGTTAGAACTTGACTCCCACGTTAGAAATAAAGTTTTTTCTTCATTTCAACAAGTGGATTACGGCGTCTGGATGGAATTATGTTGGGATCTATTAAAGTAAAAAATTTCCTTCAAACAAGCAAATGGCTTCATAAATGATGCCCTAGGAAGGAGTGCAGGAATCTATATATCACTTAATTTAGGTTCCCCTCCGTACATCCTTGGTACATTCCGATGTTTACCAAGGTGTGGAAGCTATTGAACCGTTTTCATATTTGTACAGTTTTCTTCTAGTTCTAACATAACCATCATTAGGTGTAATTGGTAGACTGATAAAATAATCAACAATTACCGTTCTTGACAGTTGTCGGAGTTAGAATTATTGGATATATATAACGACAAACGCGTGGACACTACGAATTGTACTTATGCATTAGATACGACTGTCACACTTCAGACTGTATAGCGACGCGGCATCAGTTTTATCTGTGTAGTGCCTACGGTCTCACGAACAGCTGTTGTTTTCATCACAACTTCAAAAACAGGATTTCCTAGCGTATATGTAGGCTACTTATGTTCCCAATCAAATAAAAAAGAAGTTTCACTCGTTACTGAGGTGAAAACAAGACGTCAAGTGTAGGATTCAATATGGAAGTAAATCACTTTGTAGTTTTAGACGTTTTCAATTGCCGACGCAATTACTATTATTTGATTTTACGGCAATCGGGCGAAGCGGAAAATTCACTCCAAATAATAGTAATTTCGTCTATGCGAACTTTCTTCTCTCATTTTTTAACACGGTTTCCTTAGGAAATAAACGTAAGACAAAATAGAGGTCGACTTGCCTCTTAATTAAACGTTTGAAATAAACCTGCGCAATGAATTATACATTTATCTTAAAATTCTCGTATTCCAAGTCCGCAAGGTAAAAATTCCAATGGAAAATGATGTAAACAATGTTACACCGATAAACTCCTAAGTTGTTTTGAGTGAAACGCAGGATTCGGACAAATGCGTCGAAAAATCATGGCGAATAAATTATACAATCTTATTGCCAGGCGTATCTTATTATTCAATCTGAAAGACCTGTTATAATAGTCGATATCGCAGAGTTGGCCAGTCTCTCTGTGTTACAATCGCGGTTGTAAGCCCTTGCGCAACATAGTTAGACCCGACGTCGTCGCTCAACGTCTTCTCACGGAGTCGCTTACTCGCTGGTTGATTGTGAGCGCGCGCCAATCAAGGTTCAAGCGCCGCGGGAACGGAAAACGGAACGGATCCGTATGCTCCGGTGCGAAGGCACGAGTGCCTGTTTACAGCCAGGGAGTGGAACATCACGGTTATTAAATTACATTTACGGATTTTAAATGGATGTGATTGTATCCTAAAGTAGAGCCTTTATTTGCAAATTGATCGGAAATTATCGGAAAGTCGACGGAAAGTGTCGAACAGGGTCGATCACACTGATACATACCTTTCAATCTATCACTAGTGGACCTGTCACTATTGGTCGTTCGATCCTATAAGTTATAAAACATCAGCTTCCCTTCTTACCCCCACTCTATCTATTCGTCCCTTCACACTAGTTATAGGTAAAAAGATTACTAGGAAACCGTGCCACTAGTACTCCCTCTATGTAGAGTTTGGTACATTGGCAATGAAAAGATCGTAAAAAATAGTCGAAAATTCGTGAAACGTTGAATTTATTACATTTAAAAAAATCTCAACCTAACATAGTTTACATAAGAATTAAGTTTGGTCGGTATGTTATTGAGCTTGGTATTTAAGGTAGTGGTTAAAGCGTGCGAGTGTGCTCTCACCGTTAAACTTGGTTCCGATCTTTTTCGTTCGCATCTTTGCAACCGGTAGCACGCATCATCTTTTTTACTTTCCGTGTTTGCTTTGGAACGAACTCCTCTTCAGTTCTTTTTCGGGTCCACTTTGCCAAGACTGTTATCTAGTATATATACGACACATTGGACATTTATTCCGCTAGAAAACTTTTCAACTTGAATTTCTATAATTTTTTTTTTTTTTATTTTATAAACCAACAAAATACAAGTTGAATATCACGTATTGTTAAATGTTCCAGAAGTTCACATCCGATTTCGTACATTACCATATGCGTTCGTGTATTTCTATATTTACGAAAATAGACAATAATTTGAAAAATTTCTCTTTCAACTAGTATTATCAACAAATAGACCTCGCGATATTATGTTTATTTGCTGTTGAAATGCTTTTTAATCCTTTGGGGGGATCTCTGCTATAAGTTTCCGAGTGTCCGTTATTTCGAATTCCAAGGTTAAGTCAAGTTCAAGGTGAAGGTGTGAAAAGTCAGTAGATTCTTCCGAAACATTTTCTCTCGATTCATCGTCAGTTTACAGAAGTGTACATCGCAGCATTCCGATCTTGAATATGTAATTACACGAATCAGGTAGCTAAGCATTCTGGCCAAAAATACCGTACGATCTTACAGAAATATATATATGCATGCACGAGAAATCGCATTTTATCATCCTCGCATTTTTTAGTCGAAACAAAGTACGGACGGTGTATTTTTGACGGAATTGAAATGTAAAATCTAAAATTACAATGTTAAATTTAAACTGTTAAAAAGTATTCGGAAATTGACCCAAGCCTAATTCCGTATTATTAAAATCTGTTATGCTAATATTACAATTCTATTACATCATTATCGCGTGCAATTTTATTGTACGCGTTTTATTGCACTGTCCCAATACCTGGCAGCGAAACCGAACGTACCGTCTCTCTGCATTATTAACCTGTCCTGTAACCTTACCGTGTCGATCAAAGTCAATCACTTCGTTGGCACCTCGGTAGCACGAATCATCTTCGTTTCGCTTTTGCGATGCACTTTTCTCGTCTAAGAGGTTCCATCGATAATGATTTAAAATTGGGAAGGTAATTTCGATACTTTAGCCTGTAATCTTGTTGGTTCAATATAAAGTTTAAATAATTGCACTTAAAGGGCTTCCTCTCATATATTACCCGATAATATCGTTGTTTTTCATACAATGATCATAATTGCATCAGTGATTATGGATTTAATATTCGTCTGTCATTTATTGGAGAGTAATGCGAGCTTACTTCGCTTACTCATTAATTATCATCAATTATCATTTAAAACATATACTGTATACGTTCCCGCATAATGGAATCCATCAATTGCATTATTTATCAATGGAAAAAAAGTAAATTGTTATTATAAGGTAGCTATTAGGATGTACTCATTGCTTTGGTGACTCATAAAGTTTTTTTTTTTTTTTAATACGCTTACTGCAATACCGTCGTGCAGTAAGCGTAAATGGAACAATCAATTCCTCCAAAATCGTTGATCAATAGAAGTCCTCCGCGAACGGTTGCATCACCCATAAATACAGTGATTACTCATTCGCGTCAATACCGGGCCAATTTAATCGTACAGTAGGTTTTCAGAATCCTAATTAAGCCGGCAATCGCCGCGCAATAAATTTCGCAACACCGGTAATTAGGGTACTAATGAAACGATTTCGGATTTTATCATCTAATCTCAATAACGCAAGAAAATTCGCGTCCCATGAAGTTAGCGCTGCACGTAAATTAGTTAAATAAACAATAAGAGACGCATTACGTAAGATCGATCCGTGAAAAATTTTACCCGTGAACCGATATCGCGTAAACCAATTTAATTGTCTCCGACAACAAAATCCCACTTAACTCCGTAACAACGAGCCATAAACTTCGCATCTTGGAGTCATAAATTTCCTAACGACGTTAATTACATTACTAATTAACGAAATGCCGACTTGATTAAAATGTCCCTCGGCTTTATATTTCCGAAAATGGATGCCCGATTCGTTGATGATTATTTCGAGCATTGCGGCGATGACCTATCTCTTTTTCTGCAATTTTTAAGAAGGGCGCGAGCCGAAACGTTCCATTTCAAAACAGTGAATAATTGGGACTAAAAAAAAATTCAAAGAAAGTTAAATTGGTAATTCGAAAACCTCGCGGAGATGGATTGACAGATGTGTAATTTGTAATTGGACGCTGTGAATAGGTTACGAACCTTAGGCTTATTTTTCTGTCTGCGTTCTGATTGCCGCAATCTAGCCTTTGTGCTCAGCGGACTTGATGATTTGTAACGGGGAATATTCCTTTTTCACCATTAGATAGATTTAATATACGTACAAGGAAAACAGTTTGGCTGGAACAACCGTAGAAACCATGCCGACTATAGCATGAGACAAACAGAACAAGAATTTATAGTTTCAATGGAATAAGATCTTTTATTAATATGATTATGTCTTTAGACAATTAGCTTCTAAACTTGGCATCTTGAAACCTTTGCTCTACAAGTAAATCGTTGGCTGCGGTCAACTCTGAGCGCATTCTGATGTTCTGAAAATAGCAACAAAAAGTTACATGTATTTTTTCGAGGCAGACATAACATTCTATTTCTTCATATATCAGCTGACAAACAGGGAATACAAATAGAGTTTCAC
Organism: Trichopria nigra; assembly: GCA_030522945.1. Classification (NCBI taxonomy): domain Eukaryota; kingdom Metazoa; phylum Arthropoda; class Insecta; order Hymenoptera; family Diapriidae; genus Trichopria; species Trichopria nigra. Next base: position 77,015 of record JAPYZR010000211.1, on the reverse strand, counting down.
TGCTAAAATCAAAGACTTGTTTTAACGCTTTTAATACCAAACCTATACGTACCAAATCCGTCGATACTAACTTAGCACCGTATATCGATAGCACCATATGAACATTATGTTCGAAAAGAGGTTAGGTTATTGGACTAATTTTATAAAAAGTTTAGGTAGTTGCCGAAAGGAGGAAATTTATGGAAGTGCGTAAGTCATTAATGAGAGTTCGTATTATTCAATATTGTGAATTACGTTACATCGACACTATCTCGTAAGTTTTACAAACCTGTATATATTAATATTTCTTGTGTTTGATTGTACCACTAGACATTAATAAAAATTTTCAAGGTTACCCCTGACGAGGACATCATATAAGATGTCGAAACGTTGTGAATAAAAATTAGTTAATGGAACCACAATAACCAAATGTTTCTTCTACCCTAGTTATATTGATGAGAATAGTGTCCATCAGCGAGAAAGTCACAATTGGTGGCATAAGACCACCTAAATTTCAGTTGGTAATAAAATGGCGGCTAGGGTTGCTCGTATCTACAGCGCCTAAATATTTACAGGTTTATTTTCACTTTCTCCACGGTATTCCTGTTTTCGCTAACTGTTCCTTAAGGTGTTTCCCAGGCATGCTTGAATTTGTCGGCCAGGTAATTAAACTTCAACCAACATTAAAGACCTCACCGCACAATCAAGCAACGGGTTCCGATAGGCTAATCGCAGACTCCCACCACTTCTTCCACCGATCTCTCGCGATCTCTTTCACGCTCTGCCACCGCTTCTTTATTTTTCACGAGGCCTCCTGTTCCCTGGTGGTTCGCCGTAGCGAAAACTGCAAAACGCCGGCCAATTGTTCGCAACCTGGCCATCTCGACAAAAACGGATCGCGCCGCGCAGTGTCGAGTAAGCCAACGCGTTTTGCTCTCGCAAATGAAAAGAATCAGCGTCGATGGTTCCTCGGGGTCACTTTAGTTCTCGCGACCGACACCGAAGCTCTTTGAAACCTTCCGTGAATAACAACTCGGACACAATGGAGCTTCTTTCGTCTGTTCCTTCGTTCCGTTTCGCTTTTCATTTCTCCCTCTTGCTATCTTTCCTCCATTTATCGGTCTCTCTCTCCCCATCAACTGTCGGTCGAGTCCTTCCTTTTATTATTTGCCACCTCCTCCTCATACATCGGGTGTGAACGCGCTTCTTCCTGGAGCTTTCATTCGTGGATGAATGGAGGAGACCTTTGGAGACTTTTGTTTTCGGCCCGACGAGGGAGTCCGTCTCTCGACCTTTTTTTCGCGTTTTAGGGTATACGCCTCCTCTCCTCGGTGTGCTTTTTTTTCTCTCCCGCACGTCGCCTTTGTGGCCGTTTTTGCGTCGCGTTTAATTGAGAAATTATTTTATTAGCCCAGGAAGTCCGAGGTTGATCGTCGGAACGATGTTGACGATTTGCGGTCACGCGATTGCTTAACGAGTCGGTAAAATATTTCGGAACAAGGACACGAGGGACTATCGGGTTTAAAGCACTGGGGAAAATATGCGGGGTACCAGTTTACGGGCGGGATGTAAAAATTCGATGTGATTTAAATTATCCCTGTTTATGCGGGGTATTGAAAATTATTTCTATACGTATAATTACGTGTTTTTAGCGATTAATTGCCCGCAAGGGTTGCCCATCTTGTTACCTGATTGTTTTGGGCATTCAATTTAGTACTCTAAAAGGAATAATTAAGACTTGTAATAAATCATTAATTCTCGTGGCTTCAAATTTACAAATTTTATTTCATTCTCATATCTTTGTTTCATATTCAATGTGCTATAATAGATATATAAATTACTAGGATTGATATAAGTGTAACGGGATTTTAATTTGCCTTTCTCTTTTTGTTACAGGTATGTATCAAAACAGATCCGTGAAAGCCGTGTGTGGGTGAGTTTAGAATGTTAAAGTTTCGTTGATGACACAATAGGCCCTGTTTGTCTATTGCATTATTTGCTTAGTACAATGGGGGTGTTTAGGCTGCAGCTCAAAAGGATGACGATTCCTGCGGTTTACCCATATTGAAAAAAGTCCTCGTCAAAATGTGACCTCTTTGAGATACCTATAGATTCCTTCACCTCCCAGTAATGGGAAAAGGATTGAAAGTTTAAATTTTTAATTAAAAAGGATTATTGGGATGTATTTATCGTATGTTTCTTTCGATATTGCTTTAGACATAATCAGAAATTATATATATATATATTTTCACAAATCATCATTTACCGGTGATCGGACACGTGTCGGATATGGATTCATCATCCGTGGATGGAAAAAATTTTCGTTTTAAGGAGCACATCACTGTCATTAATAAGTGAAACGAAGATATATTCAAGAAAAATGTACGCGGAATCGAAGAAAATAAACGCAAATTAACGACAATCAACGCAAATAGGTGAAAGTTAACGAGAATCGGCGATAATAAATAAAAACTGATGAGCATTTATGAGAATGGACGAAAATTCGCGGAGCCGGATATTAATGAAGATTGCCGACATTTGTCGAAAATTGTTGGAACATGATGAAAGTATAGACGAAAATAGATGAGAATTGGCGAGATTAGTCGAAAGTTTATTTTAATTGAAGTGCGCTCTAAAAGATTTTCTTTTTTTTTCAATTTATGTGCTCCGCGCAGTTTTCGTATATACGTTTTACGAAAGTAGTACTTTAGGTTTGCAATTATCTCCAAAGGCAATAATAAGTTGCAGCGCTTCATTGTCGTAGTGAACAACGTGTTCGACTATCACTTTTTCTATGGCAAGAAAAGCAGTTAATTAAGAAATTATAATTAACAAAACAATAGAATACCAGAGAAAACATCTTATAAAGCAGCAGTCCCATAAGATGTTTGGATCTTGCATTAATATATGTTTACTCGAACTCGTGTACCTTCTCATCGTAACAAACGTTGCGTAATTGACGGTAACGCCACGCATTCGTTCCATGTATCATGCGATTCGTAAACACGTAAGCGTAATTAATACACTTATTATGATCGTTACAAGACATTTGATAAACGCCGACGGAGACGAAACTAATCGGGGCAATTACGTATAGTGTCCTGCTGCATATAACTGTATTCGCGTATATGTAATATATACTACATTTACGCATTATATTGCGTCCACGCATTTTTCGAAATCGCTCAGGAAGCACGACTACCGGGCGCGCACCGATTTGTCTTTGATAACGAGGCAGAATTACAATAATTAGCAAATGAGAACAGGAAAGAATCGTCATTGCGCTCGCAATTAAATCGCCTATGAAAACGAACTCCGCCACTTCATTACCCGGCCGAGTGAAGGGAAACGGATTAAGTGATGAAAGTGCGAGATAGCCGCGGCGTTTATAAATTTCATCCGATAGCCGATATAACTTTCGATTGAGTTAATAGCCGTTGATCATCGCTCGTTGCCCGCCTCGTTCGCGCTACGAAAATGCCGGTAAAAACGCTTAAAATCACGTTTCTGCGCGGGACTTTTATAAATTCTATGCGCGCAGGGATACATTAAGAGAATTTTACGATAAGCTGCGGTTTTTTGCACCGGCCGAACGTCCCGTTGCGGTAAATGTTTGTTGAGATACTGTTTTGCCGACTGTCAATATTTAGATTTTATCTTATAGAAAATGACACGTAAAGGCCATTTAAGCTTTTTTTTTTCAAAATACGTTGTCGAGAATAGTAGTAAAACGATGTCTGATAACGGTAGTGGGGACACAGTAGAAACTTACAGTGTGCAGTATAGGTTTCGGCGCATACCAACCATAGCTTTGGATTGGTGCCATGGTCATCCTTTGGACCTTCTGCGTCTATATGGTTGTTTCATAGTCAATCATTAATTTCTTAGCGTTTAGTCGACCATATATAGGTATATTTTTATCCACCTGCGTCGTTAAATCGTCCGTATGTATACATTAAAACATTTCCCAAGCTGCCTTTTGCGTCACGCTACGCATCTGCGGCAAAAATGATACCAAAATTAAGAACATAATACACAATTCTTGCTTCCACAAATTATTAAACGAAGAAACGTCCGTCCGAGGGCCTCCGGCGTAATCGCGGCGGTATACCCGTACTCGCGTATATCGTAATCGCTGAAATGTAAATTCGAAAAGAGAATAACGAAAAGGAGCTGCATGGTGGATAATTTCCTAGTTCCATCCACTTTCTCACCAGAGACTCTTTGCTCGTATTCGAGTGCTTTTCGAAATTCCTCTGTCCACGAGAGAGCGGGCGGCTGTACGCCACATTGCGCCCTGGGCGGAAAGCGGCGTGCTTCGTATTCCCGTTCTATTACTCATCATCATCTTCTTTCAGTCTTCTTCTGTTGCTTTTCATTCTCTCTGCGTATGCCCCGAACGGTAAAAACGCGCTCGGAACAACGATTTCTATAATCCAATATTACATGCGGTAATTGTCGGTAAGAATATGGCGCATCTTAAAACGCGAATAATCACGAACATTTATCGTTTCGATTTTTACCTTGTTCCCTTGCCATGTTCGAGCGTGAGATTTTTTTCCAACTCTTCGTTTCGGTATTTAAAAAGATTTAGGCATGAATGTAGACGTACCGTCGAATTTCATTTTTCTCCCTTTCTAATGTCGAGTACCAGTTCTTCTCCTTGCGCGCGGATATAATAAACGCGTTGCATGCCAGACGAAAAAATCGACGCATAATAATTTACGCCAATTGCATAATTTCTTCATTGAGATATAAAGTTCACGAATAATCACGCCGGAAAAAAATGTCAAGCGCGGAATCGTGCATAAATCGACAGAAAAAGAGCAAAGCGACAAAATTTTATACTTAAAGTAAATTGGACCCGATCATCAGCGAAGCGCCATTTGCATGAACGGGGCTGCAAAGATGGCGTCGCCTTCATTCCACGTCACGGATTATGCGCATAGGGAAATAAGTCGAAGGCGGTTCGACGCAGATGCGGATGCGCGAATCGGACCAATCAGCGACGCCTAACGTCGGTAAAACAGTTTTCGCGACGGAATTTCTTCATTTACGGTTATTTAATATTTCTTATTGAAAATCTCGATTTTCAGAGCCACAGTATCCATATAGGAATGTAATAGCACGGTGACGTCTCTAGAACATTTCATTTGAGATGTTGACATTCTGGAGACCTTCTCAGGGACATTTTGGAGACATTTCCGCAGAACATCTCTTGTTCGCTTTTTTGATATTCTTGCGACATTCTAATGTTTTGCAAATATTTTTGGGACATTCTAGGTATGTTTCAAAATATTGCTCAGACATTCTAGAGATGTTTTTAGACATCTGGAAATGATCATGGGTGCAGAATCTCCCAAATTAAATGTTTCCAGAATACTTTATTTCAAATGTTCTGCAACATTTCCATCGATACATTCTGACAATGTCACAATTGAGATGTTGCGAGACATTTCGAATGCGATATCCCTAGAAAATTTTGAGAATCGTACCTGCAGAATGTTGTAAATGACATTTTCATTTGGTCGAGACATTTCCAGAATATTCTTGAAATATTTCAATTACAATATTTCAAATGTGATGTTTGTGATACTCTAAGGACAGTGCGGAGACTTCATTACTGTGTGGGTAGCAACAATTAAACAATACGAAGAGAGAGAAAAGAAATGAAAGTTATTAATTGTTCTAGCAAGTATAACTCACCTTACGACGGAAACCGACATCTCTCGTATATTTCCTTGCAAATTACAAATTGTACAAGATTTACCTAGGGTATATACTTGTGCAGCTTTCTCATATAGCTGTAGAATGTGAAATATTCTCCATCTCTAGAACCGGCGCAGCGTCTCTCCGGTTCGTGCGAGATCTCCGGTCGCCGTTTATTTAACGCGGGTGGAGTCCGCGCGAGGCGGAAGGGATACTATATTGAAAAGGACGGATAAAATGGTCGAAGGTCAAGAACCCGCGGCCTTAGACCTCAGAGCCGAGGCATGCGAGACTGTCAGGAGGTTCATTGCTTCGCTGTTGCGGGAACAAAAATCGTATAGCAACAATTACTCCGCGCCGGGATTGGATTTGCATTATTTTTATATATGGTCGAATTGCACCAAGGCGCGCTAATCCGAAAATACTCGCGCTTTTGCCTGCTTATATGCGCCGTATTCCTCTTTTGCGGATGATCGTAAATATCGGCGTAAATTTCAGTGTATAGTTTCATTTTAACAATTTGTTCGATTTTATAGTTTAGAAATGATTTTAAAAACCATTATTTGCAATTCTGTGCGTAAAGTACGGTTTTACGTACAGTTTTTGACGGGTAAACTGTACCTTCTACATTTATTGTAAATTATTTTTTATTGGCCCTTGAGTAATATGCAACTACAATAGCATAAAGGGTCAAGGATGAAGGATCAGTGAAATACCATATGTCCCCTCACAGCAATGCATTTAAATAGACCGCAAAGGCCAACTCAAACTAATTAATCTATCAATTGTATCCAATTTAGGTATACTGAACCTTTTTCCTTGAAATTTTGTGTGAAGAATGAAGCCATACACTTCATCGTTGACCAACGTTTGACACCTTATATACAATAAAAAGTCATTTAAAAAGAATATATAACACAGTCTTTATTCACGATTACAATAATAAATTTTTGTCGGTAATTAAAAAGATCCGTTAATTATATTAAACTATCTTAATCGTTATAATTTTGGCGAGTATTTCCGTTTAACGTGAAGCATAGTAATTTCGGCTACATTTTTCCAGCACAGCTTGGGATCCGCTCGCGACCCGAAACCGCCTTCCTTTTCTTTCATGCCGCGAATGGGACGGATCTGCGGTCAAGACCCTAATGTCGGCACCTTCTTCGTCATCCTTACCTACCTTCGGGCGCTAATTAAAACCTCATAAAAGAACTTCTCGATCGTTTCGTCCGTGCCCGACTGATGCGCTGACCTCCTTTTCAAGCTTCTTATCTGCACCCACGCACTTTTTGGGAGGAGTTTGGGTCAGGAGTGTTAAAAGTGACAGTCGATTGATTCGGAATCGACGTTCGTCTTGAATATATATATGCTCAAAAGTAAACAGACACATATTTAACTTTATTTTCAATACTTTCAAAGTTCTTACCTTACTTATTTGAGGTTAGACCAGGAACCTCTATTTTGACAAAGTCTGTGATCAAAATTCTCACTTTGGATTGCTGGAACTAGCTATTATCGTACCTACGTTATCACCACCATTATTTTTGGATCTCCTCATAGTGTATCTAATCTCCTTGCCTCTACATCATTTATTTTCTGACCATAACTTCATAACAGAGATAAACCAAAAAATGCTCATAGATGTCAGACTACTCCTTTGTTGCGGATCGTTTCATAAAAAGTAATTCAACCAAATTAGCATTCAAAAAGACCTGGTATTATTTCGTCTAAACTATATAAAAGAATGATAATAACATTACATTTCACGGCATACAATTGTATAACGCAATTACAATTATCCGTGTCGAGTCGAGCACCAAAATTCCAATCGTTATTGCACGATTTCAAAATTGCAAATGTATAATATATACGCAAACATTTCTCAAGTTGCGGCATCGCGAAAGTATCGCACGAGTATTACTTTCCGAAAGTATATAAACAGGCGTTGAAGGTCATTAACGTACTGCAAGAAATTATGTATAAACACTTGTCAATTTTCCAAAGCACTGGCAGTATACCCGATCTCCCATTATTGCCCCCAGGCGCTAATTAAAACCTTAAAAGACGCTTCCACCGTCTCCCGTGTGACCGACGGTTCGCCTTTTGCGGGCCTTCCGTCTGGCGTCGAATAATAAAACGAAACACAATGCAACGCTTTTTGCGCTTTAATATTTACAATAATTCCGGCATTTTCGTTTGTAAGGCGCAAGTCGAAAACGTTTCAGTATACAATTTAAATGCCTCGTTTAGCGACGTTATATACATTGTCATTTTCATTTGCATAAATGGTTGCTGTTACATTGCACAAGTTTAATCATTCCGCAGCATGCAGGTATAATAGTAACGTGTAGGAAAATAGTACTTTAGAATAAAATACTAATTTGTCAAGAGCGGAAAGATGTATTTTTTCAGATTAATCGTACAATCGTGTCATTCGAAATATTATAATAACTATAGTTGGGTCTCGTTATTCGTTACACGCTTCCATTTCTCATTTACAGTCGTCACTTTGTTGGGATATTTGTGGTTTACAGTTCTTTTTGTTTGACACCACCGTTATAAGCGAGTACATTTAATATTATATGCCTGAAACGAATTCTCGCTCTGAAGGTATTTTTACGCGAATTCCCTGTATTTCCATTATCGTCGTAGAAGTAAAAAGAATAAATAACAATGAACGCCGTACTAACAGAATGTGTCAACATTCTCTATATACATGTAAATTGCTGCACGGCGCGACGTTCGTCACAATAAATAACTGTGATTATCGATTTTCATTAAATACTGAGAAACCCTGCCAAGCGCTTGCAATTTACGTGGGAGTCACTGCGAATGTATATATTTTGTTGTATCATTACGTGAACGCTTATATCGAAATCAAGCGAAGAGAATGAATATATGATATTCTATACAGCTTAAAGGAGACCGTAAGATGGCGCAGTTTTAGAGTCAGATATATGATTGGTGTTTTTCTTGTTCTGTTTTTTTTTTTTTTTTTACATAATATTATATCCGGCTTACGCCAAATCTTGATTGTACAAGGAATGCAAGAGTAACACGGTAGACATTCGAAATGGAATATGTGACAACCCCCGTCACGCCTTTATATACAAATGCAAAAAGCAGCAATCATTTTTAAAGATTACGTAAATTGTACTTGAATGTAAAATCGCGTAGAACAAATAGGCTCAAGCACCTAACTAATAGAGAATGTCACGAGTCGCCATATACGCAAAACGTAGCAGTTTATCATTTCGTGACAATAAATAACTGTCTTTCATTATTTTTATCGAACACCAGCCTCAAATATACAATTATGTAAATTTTAACTTTTTTCAATTATCTCGAAAACAATTATACTCACTCTTTTACTGTCGCAGTATAATTCTACTTATAAATAATCTACCGCAATTATCTAGAAAACTTAAAACACCCAACTGTACACGCAACGACTTCATTTCATTATAGAGGGTGTAAAGTGCGAAGTGCGTATAGAAGTTCTGGTAGATTTATATATGGTTCATGATTAATAATAAATTTAACGTCTCTCATGACGGACTCTAACCATAGAAGGAAATGTATATTCTAACCTCCAATATATATTGTAGTTTCCAAACCCGTCTACTTCTGTGGCTAAAGTTCGATCTGAGCACTTCGCAGTTTTGGCCCCTCTAGTGACAATGCGAAATAAATTCCTTAGGTGTCCATCCAACCAACACGAGTTTATATATATACACATCAGTCGACAGATTCTACGAAAACGGAGGTTTAGGAGATTTGCCGCAGAAATTTTACGCACATTTAGCATATCTCACGGCCAGACTGCAACCAATTATTTCATCTGATCACGAAGTCGATACAATATTGATCCTAGCAAGGAGGTTCCTTTATACTTGATCCGAATAGTTACAAAGATGTAACTTCATAGGGATTTAACCCATGTAGAAATTGCCAGGTCTTAGACCTGTCAATTTCCACATGGGAAGCACATGAGGATGTATTAACTCACTCCCACAATGTGAATTAAAAGTTAGCACTAGTATATCCTAACACGTCGCGAGAGATTTCAAAGGATGTAAGCCACGAATATTAACTAAAAAACGTGGGGGGAATTGAAACATTTTACTGACATGAAACGGCACCTTTACGTTCGAGTATAGTGTAATACCACGGACAATATAGGGAGGTCCGTCACTCAGACGAGACGCCACTCCAAGGATTTAGAAAGAGCGTAAGTGAATGACATTCCTCGCGGCGTACAGAAGGCATCGAATGCGGTTCCCACAATAAAACAGTATCGTTCGAAAGCAACAACAGCAACTACAAAAGCCATAAATACGAAAAGAGCATAAAACAAATAGGACTCGAGCAGCCAAACTAATAGAATACGTCGCAATTCCTGAGCGTGCGGCACTCTATCATTTTCCTAACAATAAATAACCACGATTATCCATTTTCATTAAACGTCAGCGGTGAGTCACTGCCAATTATAAGGAAACAATGTACTAATACGAATCCTGCTGGTCGTACACGGGTAATAAGATCTCTCTGACCTTTATATATATATATATATATATGTATTTATATATCCATCACGGCGCGTGTGGCGCAAGCGTCGCGTTCCACATAGGCCGGCGCGACGGCCGATCGCTTATTTACTACCACGTGAACCTGATAAATGTTAATAAATAAAAGCAGCGGCGCGTATCAGCCAGCCCCGACTCGCAGGCGTCTGTGGAATAAAGAAAGGACATATCGCGCGCGCCATGGCTCCAAAGACGGATTCGAGCGCCTGTCGTATATGTAAACGCCAAAGCCTGGTCACACATGAAGAAACCCGCGCAGGTACGCAAATGAAGAAATATATCACGCATGACACGCGAAACTCGCAAAACTTGATAGTAGGGAAAAATTCCCGACCAACCCAGTACCAAATAAGGTTTACGTAAGGGTGCGAAGAAACAATTTCAGAAATATAGTGGAATCTCCAAACTTACGAAACCGACCAAAGTGTTGTTATTAATGAACCTTGGTCAGTCTTGTCTACAATAGACCCGCAAAGTAGATGCAGACGTAAAGAAATTTGAGCAGTGACCTTCACGCTTCGATACAAATGCTGGATATGAAATTGTTAATCATATTTATTTGCTGACCCATAATATACTTTAAGGTTGGTTTCGAAGCGACGACTGGACGTTTGCATCTTCATGTTGTCAGTATAAGTAGGCGAATTGAGCGGTAGTCCAAAGATTAATTTAGATCGGCGCATCCATTGGTTGCAGACCCAAATTCCATTCTATAAGATTTGAAGATTTGTATTTTCGTGGAAGAGAAGTAATGACATCACGAACATTCCATGGATTCCGCGGTTAATTACGCTTTTTGGGCTTGCACCTTAAGGCCGATTCCGAGCGGAGCGACGGCTGACGGTCGCATCTTGACCAATGACATTCTTCCTTAAACAACGTTTAATTATTTACTCAGTGTAGTATATTTTCGCTTAATTATTCGACAGACGCATTTCGCAAGTATGTAAAGGAGAATCGAGCGACAAAACTCGTCCTACCACACAAGATGTGGCACGAGAAGCACGCAAAGGTATTACGCCCGTAAACGAAATGCACGTGCGCCAACCGAAGTACTCTTTGAGGAGCGATGGGTGAGAGAGTTTTTAAACAACAAAGCAATTCTTCGAGACTACGAGTAATGGCACTTCGATAAAGTACCGTGAAGTACACAAAGAAATCCGTGGACGATTGAGTGGAACGCGTTAAGGAGAAACGCACGCATTGACGAGGTTGAAAAAAAATACCTACACGAGATTATGATGATAGATAAGGCAGAAATATTTATTGGGAAAACGGACGCACGTAAGAAATATGACATACATTGAACGAATGCGCCGGTACTTGTCTCCATGACCGATATTTTTCTTCAATTATGCACGACTCTTTCGCCGGATGCACGCAGCGCGTTTTGGTCACGTACGTTACTTCATTCTTCTTGGGGTAATTACGTGCGTTTGTCTGCATCTTGATCATCAGTAAATGACGTAATGTGTCGGTGTTGGTGCGTTTCATTCTTTTCTTTTTTTTTTCTTTTTTTTGTTAATGAATAAATAATGAGCACTTTGTTTCCGAGTGTGCCATTTTCGTCTAGTTTCGGTTGGGAAACTCGACGAAACTCAATGAGACGTCGCTCGTCTCATTCCCAGAAGTTCAGGTCATTTGAAGTTTCCGTCCTCTTTGTTTTTTTCCCGAAGTTCCGACGGTAATTGTATAAGATTTTGCATTCTTTTTTTCCCGCTCATTCGACTTTTTTACTTATTTACACACCGTTTATGATATTAACATAATTCACAGATCTACTGATATATATCGCTGGCAGTTTTTTCTGATGCTGTCCGAACACCCGTTATCTTCAGGACTTCATTTTGGACGTGGTGCATTTTTTTCTTCATCTTCACCCAAGCGAATATTTAACCTCGTACTTCTGCACTCATTTCATCTTCGCGTGCATGGATTTCTTCCCCCGTGCAATTCTGCATTTTTTATTGGACTTCCATTCACGTCAAACTGTTTTCGTTTTGCATTCGTTTATAAGAGATTTACGAACGCTGAACGTTCCCGGCCGTTACGGACCTTCCTGAAGTTTTTGAAGCCTCGACGAAGATTCGTCGTTTCCTTCATCATTTACCGTATCCGCCATTTTCAACGTTGGGTCCCCGCCGATTCGGTCAGTCTTGACCCGAGAATATCGTCTTACCCAGGAAAGCTTATCTTTTCGTGTGTAATACTTGATGGTCCCTTTCTTAAAATTCTTCCTCGAGCATCCCCTGCGGTTCGGCGCATTGTGTCTGATGCGCGTAGTCCTAGAAAATGACGTCGCACGCACGCGAATCTTCGCTTAATCTTCTCACGTGTGCTTGGACGCAGTGCGTGGGGGTACATTTCAATATTACAATGCGGTTTTCCCATATGTCCGTTCGCGTTTTTTTCTTCGATTTTCTCATTCCATCGTGAGACCAATTCCTGCTTTACCGACGCTCGTTTCCCCACGCGTGAAATACGTGCGGCCGCGAATCCGCCTCCTACTCGCCGAGCAAGATATCAATATTCCCTCGCGCGTTTCCTGGAGGCGCTCGCGCGCAATTTTTGCTCCATTGTCATTTAATCTAATCTACCGACCGGTGCCAGGCCAGTACGTTCGCATATATTCGCATTACGTCGTGCCGGGGGAATGTTCTTAACCTTCGGCTAAATTATCGTACCGTCCATTCCTGCATGAGATCGCGCCAGACAAGCGCATATAGGCGCGGCTCGCTCTCTCGTACAATTAGATTGACTCGTATAACGCGCGCACATGGAACCGCTGTATAGGCTTTTGCTTTTCTCTCTCTCTATCTCTCTCTCTATTTCTTTCTTTCACCGGTTCTCGCGCGAACCGAAACCGGAATGCCATTAGTTATAGCGCATGAAAACTGGCCTTTTTTTATACGCACCGCCGAATGGAGACGAAGGCTTCAGCGCTTAGAAAATCGTGTTGGGATTCGCGGGTTTCTCATTATTGTTCTTTCGCCGTTGATGATGGTCGCGTGGTGTCCCTGAACCCGATAACAACCATTTTGAAATGGTGAATTTGATTAATAAGACGTGGGTCCGCAAAAAAAACAAGAACGGATAGATTGATTATACGTTGGCATTATATGCTTTGAGATAATTCTTGGTGCTGTAATTTCTTATTGTTTGCCTGTGATTTGTGGAATGGGAAAGGTTTTTGCGTGGTTTGCATCGCGATTTTTGCAATTTCTGAATACGTTACCGATCGGGTTTCCTCGGAAGTTTGTCTGAATCTGAGTAAATTACCTAAGCATTAACATATAAAAACTTCAATTAGTATATTATAGTGATGTTATGCCATAGAAACAAATGTTACATCTAAATCATAGACCAAAGCAAGAAAATTCACAACAACAAAAACATGTTCCTCTGCGTTTTTATAAACAATTACAATAAAACGTTCGGCGTGTGTTAAACGTTTCACTTGCGTACGTTCGTTATACGCTTTTGGTATTTCGAGCCTAGTACAACTTAATTACCAAAATTGCAAATGAAGTCTTCGTAGAACGCTTGATGATTACAGGCGTCTTGGTAAATGTTTTATTTAGAAGAGGACTTCGAGAGAAACTTTAAACATGTTTTTCTAGAAGCGAGATATTTTTGTACGCGTTTGCCGCAAATCGAATCAATCAACCCAATTAACATGAGTATAGTCGCACTTTACGCAGAAAACCAGTTTTTTCCACGCGATGTGCCGGTTTCATCGAAAAATTCCATCAAATCTTTTTTTTTTTTTTTAGGAAAAACTTCTTGGGACTCATTTAATACGCTGTGATTGTTCCTAAAATACTCCTGTAATCGATTTTCGAGTTTTCGGTGTAAAAATGTATCGTAAGAATCGTGAACTTAACATTCAATCGTGTTAAAAAAAAAGTAATTTGTTTTTTTGCTTCGCAGATGTTTTCATCAAAATTCTCCAATGTAAAAATACTTTACAATAATTGTTTCAGGAGAAAGATTTTAATATATCTCTGGAAAAAATTTCAATGGAAATGTTGCCATAATAAAAGAAATGTACAGAAAGTGAAGTTTCAAAAAAAAAATTTTTTTTTGAATCAACTTTTAGAATATTAAATCCACCTAGAAATCTTCATTTTTAACTGCAAACAATATTTTGTTTGTAAATACCGAGAAGTTGCACAAGTTTCATAAACATAATCACGCGCGATTTTTCAATTATTTAACAAACGATCGACAGAGATAGTAATTCACTTTGCAAATACGTGCAGATGTAATCGAATGATCAAAGACTCGGTAACCTGATTGTAGTCCCCATAAATATTTCGGCCTTATATCCATTTGTATTTATATGCACGGCAAGAACAAATGCGAAAATTCCAGCCTTTCTCGTATCCAGTAATTAATGAGTACTTATATATTTCTATTAACGTTCTAGTAACAATTCCAGTGGTATTAACGATTGAGCAACTTCTTCATTTTTATTGTTTCCGTTCGCTTTCAACGCGGACTAATTTACCGGAGTTTGCAAAAATACACGTTTACATCGCTGAAGTGAAAATGAGTTTAATTTCCATGGGAAAAGACACAAATGAATGCGATGTATTTCTTTTAACTACATTTACTTTGTGGCATTTGTATACAAATTCATTAACATTGCGTATTTGTTTCTATAATCAGTTTACATATATAAAAACTAATAATATGTAATATAAAGGGCGGTATACGTGATAAATAAATCCACCACATTTAAATTAGTCAATTTTAAACCTATAATTTACGATAAATTCAGCGAGTGAAATATTGCATTTTATTTTTTACAAAACTAATATGTTAGGAATTAAAGTGATAAGATAAGGTGAAAATGAAAACGTTAATAATTTGTCGTCTATACACAGCATTTTTCTACACTGTTGTGATTGAGTAATTGGCCGCAGTGTCTGACGAATCGAGTTTACAATCGTCACGCGGCTACCTGGCTTTCGACGTCAAATAATTTCCCGTATATACCAGTCCTTTTTTCAAGTGTCAAACAGAAAATCGTTTGTCTCTACTTGTTGAGTGGCTTTCATATACGAGAAAGCGAGAAAATGCCATTTTTTTTTTGAGCGAATTCCGATACAAGTTATTGTTGCATTCTACGTCGAAGAAATTTTTATCTCGAAATATCTTATTAATATTTGTCTGATTTTTTCAGTCAATTGCCAATCTATAGGAATCGATGAAGATTTTTTTTTATGAAGATTCGCATTAAACGAAATATTACACGTTCGGAATTTTTGAGGTATTAAAACTTTCGGAACAATTTATTTTACTTTCCAATTTAGGATTCAGCTTATATATTTAATCCTGATTGATTACCGTGGCGCCCGTAAGATGTGGTCATTTTTATGAAGTAGGTTAATATAGAATACTCTGAAGTTTTACCGCACCTTATAGTTTCGATGGACTTTCGTATAGGAATAAAATACCATTTTTTGTTTATACGTAAAAAGTATATATAGTAATTTACGAAAAGTAATAATAATAAAAACTGTACGAAAATATTTCAATTATATTAGTTTCTTCTAAGGTTCAGAATATTAAATCAAATTAATTAAACTTAATATATATTAACCGGTTTTATTGGGATTTCGGTTCTGACAAAACGCCCAAGTCCACGTCGGCCCGAATTAATTTCATTGTGCACCATCTGAGGCCAGATCCATCATTCTCTGTCGTAACTTTTTCTATTATTTCTCGAATATCTCTAGCTTCGAACGGTCGAACCGTAGCAAATCAGGGTTCGGGAACTCGAGGCCTCAGCTGTAACTGAAATACTTTATTCTTATAAAAGTTATTTTATTTTAATAAAAAGCGTATCATTCGATATAAAATTACATACATCTGTCGTAAAACAATTTTTATCGAAACGTAAATAAAAAAAAATGTTAAAGCAAATATTCAAAACCACCGGTTTTCTCATTTTGCCGGGTTAGAAAACGTAAAAAACGGACAATGCTTTCGAAAGAAAAAATAAAATAAAACAGCGTAGCAAGGCGCACGGAGAATTTCGCCAGGCGCAACAAAACGAAAACCCACGAAAATTAAGGATATAAGGGCTCCGGTAGGGAAAGAAAAAACGACTTGTGCGAAAATACAGGGCGAAGTCGAGCAGAAGAGAACCAAATCGCCGGGAAGACACGAGTGTGAAGTTAAAAAACGAAGAGTTGCAGTCTGGATCTTGACTTCGGTTTAAAGAGGAATATAATTAACATAGAAATGAAGTACTGCTTCTCTTCCTTCCCTTCCTTCGCGGCTGAAATGAACGTGAGATTTGAATATCATTTCAGAGGCTGGATGAAGTTTCTGAAAGCAAAAGAAGTAATATCCCGAGATCGTGCCTGACGTTTATTTTCATTAGACATTGAAATATGCGATTTTGACAAAATGACCGCGTAACGGTGAAGTACCTGCGCTCATCTCCGTCGAAATTCGAGTCAAAAAAAGTTCTTTGTCCCATTTCAATCCAACGCATAGAATTCGAATGGCGAGCGACCGAACATGACCAATCGATGCACGCGAATCTTGCATGACGTCATGGGTCCGAGTGACGTCACGCTACTGGTCCTACGCTTCGATTGGTCAACTTCAACGCACGCCACATTCGGAACCCATTCGCCGGATCGAGATGGGGTACCGAAATTTTTTTGCTCTAAATTCAAGCGGGCATCGTGTTGTGCGATGCAAATCGCCGATACTCGATGGCCATAGGTGCGAATTCGAAGAAAACCTCCGAAATAAAATAACGTTACTTTCGAAGTTGGATAAAAACGTTCCTCTTCCTTAACTTCGAGCTCGTAATTCTTTCGGGATGTCGAAATACAGATTAATGACGTAGAAAGTGGGAAGAAATGTCGGACGGATTACGCGAAGTATTCGAAGATAAAAAACGGCAAAGATTAGACACAAAAAATATATATAAAGACGACAGCTGATGGCTTATTTCCGAGCGCTTTTCTTTTCTTCTTCGGTCTCATATAAATATATCACGTATACAAACCGCTGCATTCACGGACGGGAGCAGATTATTTTATGAATAACATGTATATATCAGATTTATGTGTATATTATTCGGAGAATAAAAATCGGAGAGATCCCTCACAATGTAAGTATAATTGAAGATAAATTTACTGCTGTGCGAAGAGCGCAGCCTGGCGATCGAAGAATGCAACGAAAGCAGCAAGAACCGACGAAGGGGGTAGAAAAGTATAAGCGCGCAATTCGAAAAATCCGAAGATGACTTCCGGATGATACCCGGCGATTCCGCGAAAAGCCAGGCATCGATTAATCGCGGAAATTCGCGATTACGGACGAATTTCACCTCGGGTGTACCTAATTGCAAGATTTTCATCGCCGACGGAGAAGACGAATCGGCCGAAAGGTGAAATTAGAAAGAGACGAATAGGCAAGAGACGGGAGAAATATGAGCCTGGCATGATGACGAGGAAGGGCGCGAGAATGAAATTGTCTTTGCGAGCGTTTTAGATAAGTAAATTACCCGCAGAATCGCGGCGCGATCGCCGTTCGGTTCATTAATAAGACGTACTTTGCAACTCGAGGAGATGAACAGACAGAAAAGATATGGAAAAAGGAATGGCTCGAGGAGGACGCCGATGGGAGAGAAGAAGAGGACAAAAAGAAGGGTGGACATTGATGGATACCGAGGGTGGAGTCAGGCGCGGAAGAAGAATACCGAAGATGAAATTGTCTTCGTTATCTCGCTTCGATACAAGGAAATCAGGTTCGCCGAAGATTCTTCGGCGATTGATTAATCGAATACAAATTTCACTTCAGCATGGAAAACGAAACTTAGAAATCGAGCGGTTGCGATGCAAAAAGATCCGCCGCGAAAGAAGGACAGAGAATGAACGAGGGTAAGACGTTGACAAATAAGAAGGGCGGAGATCGACGCTGAGGTTAGGAGAGAGAGGCAATGATGCTCAGGAAGAAGAGAAGATTCGATAAAATCTACCCCGAGAAGAACGTCAATTGGATGCTTGTCTTGGTTGAAAAAATATTTGAAACAATCAACAAACTGATTGTAATGGATAGTGAACCTTTCGGATTGTTTGAGCCAATCGAAAAGCATAATCGTTATATGAATGATGATGTTTAGAAGTAACGGCCATCATTCTGACTTTTTGGTAACTGGATCGATCTTGCAATACTGAAATTGGACATGGGATCATGTCCAGGGTACCATGTAATTAGACTAGTTCGAACAGCCATCGTATCATCTGGCGATACATATTAAATGTCAGCATAAATGCCAACGGCGATTTGTACCATTTATTAGGATTATTGTTTTAGGCTGTTTCTAACCAACTACTCGCGTGGTCCCAGCTTGAAGGATATAAAAATAAAATTTGAAGTAAGCACGAGAGAGGCAGGAAAGATTAATTAAAGACAATCGGTTTCAACCAGGAATACATAATTGCATCAAGATTCATTACCGTGGTATGAATTGTCTCGCGTACAAAAGGGAACAATGACAACAAGCACAGCCGAAGAAGGGAGATGCCGAAGAGGAAGTTAAAAACAATGAATGGAGGGATAAAAAGAATGCAAATACCGCGAAGTAAAGTAGATGAAGAACGCACACAAAGAGTGTATAGTGCTAAAAAGATTAAAGGCCGATTAAGAAAAAACGATTCTGAGAGCATGCTCGAGTACAAAAACTTTGGCTGACGTGAATAGTGCACCACCAAATGAAGTAATTTAGTGAAAGCGATAAGGGGCCAAGGGTATACGATAACGGGATAGCCGAAATGACAGTCCGATTGAGACAAATTCAATAATCACCGGCCTTTTAATTGGGAAGATCCAGGTCGACGATAGAGGGAAACGATAGCGAGGCCGAGGATCAAGATAAAACGAGTACGACAATGAATAGACTCCAATTAATAAAATGAAAGAGTCTAGATTCGATGCGATCGCAGATCCCGCTCGAACGGCGTAAAGGAGGGAAAAAGCGAGTCGTCACTTTAATGTGAAAAAATTTGTTATCACTGAGACCCCAGAGAAAACGAAGCAGCCGGGAATTGAAGTCACAGGAATTGAAGCGAGCTTGGAAAGGACGAACGAAGATCGAAGAGCAAAAAAGTACAACAAAGTGTAACGAATAAGGCACGAGATATAAAAAGTGAGAAGGAAGAAAAGAAGTAGAATTCAAGTCGAATAAACGCGCAGGGGCGTCGAATAAGAATGCCCGATAGGGTGAACGAGGGGGAGGAATGAAGTCGGGGAAGAATAAGAGAAAGGCAATGATTACGGAAGATAAAATGTTAGCCGGGAGAAGAAGTTGCGACGCGGAGGAATAAAACAAAGATGGCGATGGTAAAAAGCTCCAGGTAATAAAAACATGACGCGAAATAAACCAAAGAATACAAAAGACGCGAGAGATATGTAGGAGGAATAAAACGAACTTTAACCGGAGGGAAAAATGAAACGTCAACTGTTTAATAAAAATCAGAAAGCGATATAATGCCCAAAAAAGGAAAAGCAATGGCACACTGTTCCCCGTCTGATGTAGGCTTCTTAAAGAAGTGGAGAGAAGAGAAAAAACATTTCGAGAAGTTTTAAAAAAGTCTCGAGAAAAGGCAATGAGGAAAAGCGTGAGGTGAGGTTATGTAAGAACGGGTAACTTCGTCGGAATAAAAGGAGAAGGAGAGGAAAAAGCAGTGCGAAAGACAATGTAAAGAGCTAATTAAAGCGAAGTCACGTAAATCTAAGTACATATAATCGAGGAGAGAAGGTAGATGAAGAAATAAAAGACCTAACGTGGAATATGAACTTGAGAAATGCGGGTCCAAGTTTATAATGGACTGAAGAGAGCCTGCAGGAAGCGAAGAAGATGAAGCACAAGACGAAGATGAAGAAGAGAAGTATTAGACAAAGAAACCGGTAGATGAAGCATACGGGAAAGGAAACGCTAGGAGGGAATAAGTGATACACTGAAATGAAGAAAGTGTCGTAGAATTAAAGAGCAGGGGAAAAGGAAGGTGAAGCGAAGGGAGAGCGACGCGGAGAAGAAGAAGAGGAAACAAGAAGAAGAATACAGAGGGCGTACGCGGCGGTTTTCTCTGGTTGGAAGCGAAATCGGTTCTCGACTGGCCATCGAGCCACGTAAGGCCTACGGCTAGCATGCAGGAGAACCAGAATGCTTCTCTTCTCTTCACTCCTTTCCTTCGTCCCATCTCTTTCTTGCTCCTACACTGGAGGAAGATTCAAGACTCGGTGGTGGATCGAGTCGAAACGAAGCGAGTTGAGTCGAGTCGGGACCTGGGACTCAAGCTGAGAGGCTGAATTCCATACTCTTTTATATTGCCTTTGACTATGCCGAGCGACGGCGCTGAACGACGCGCGAAACCGAACCAGAATTAACGAGCGGCCGCCCGTCCTTTTTTGTCTTTTGACGTTTTTTCAAACACCTTTTATGATCCGAGTACAACAGAAGGGGACAATGAAAAATGTTTGGCGAGTTTTAATTGATAGAAGCGACGCTCGTAAATAAAAGTTTAGAGTTCGCGATAATATCGTACGCACGGGGATTCGTCACAATCATTGCTGCGGCATGGAAGAATGCAATGCCGTGTAAGCTCGTAGATTTGCAAACTTTCTTCTTCACAAAACCAGCCGTATTAACGAGATAAGCGATTAGTTTAAGAAATGCCCAACTATATAATCAGTTATAAATGCAGTACCCTCTTCGTGGCAACGTATTTATTAAATACTATTAAATTATTTATCGAAACTTATTGTAGTGCAAATCGTCAAAAACGACAGAAACATATGGAACGCATTGCTCACTACGTATGAACTTTCGAGACGTGTTATCGCCGATCGTTAAATTGCGCGTGAAACCATCAATCGGTAAAGAAGTAATATTTTATAAAGTTCCATTGAAATCTTCTGCAACGAACTTCACTTCTTCAAACGACCGATAATTTTCCTAAGGAACTCGTGACCGAAATTATCGTGAAATATTTCAACTACAAAGGAGAGGCTGGAATATTCGAAAAACCGCAATAATAAGAAATGAAAAAAATCTCGGTTATTTCACGTAATTCATCACTCTATTAGCTACCTTTAACCCGGAGCATTATCCGTAACCCGAATCTACTATAGTCGCAGGCTTGCATTTCTCGCGTGGAATTATAATAAACTCCCTGCGCGCAGGTCTCGGGAAAAAGTCCCTTTTCATAGATCCGAATCAATTAATTCGCCACATTCCGGAACAATATTTATCGCACGGGGTGCACCATCTATTACGAAAGCGAGTGAGACCCGAGCTCTAAATTGAGGTAGAAGCGATTTATCTCGAATATCGCTTCAAACGCGAATCGACTTTCGCGGATTAGAAGATAACTCTTCAGAATAAATCCTTTCTTTTTCCCCCTTTTTGAGGAATGAAATTCTCCGTTTAACGTAATCGGTGATCGCGTCAAAAACCACTCACGTTCTTAGGTTACATTTCTTCTTGCGTGCGATACAACAAGATTATTTTATAATCGATGGCGAAATTGTTTCCTCGACTCTTTCCATTAATCTACTGTGCTAGCTGCTGATGAAACTCTATTATTTCTCAGAATTTTTTAGATTCCAATACATCATTCCTATGAATGTTAGAACAAAAACTTATGAACTTTGGTTTCCTACTTTATTAGGTTGGTTATATATTACTTATTTCAACGTGGAAATTCTGTCAAGGCATTCTAAAGTCTGAGATGGGCCTCATCGGGGCGAATCGTGGCTTCTCCAGCAATAATTGTGGAGGCTCAGGCAAGACTATGCCGGGACTTCAATAAACATGTATTTTCCTAATCGAGGGAAATTGGTGCTCTCTTGTAAGGGGATGCCCGTTAGTGCTCAGGCGTGGTTACCATTTCCAATTATTAATATTACAGAGCTTATAATCCCTAAGTGTGACCTCTTAATATTGCCGCCTCTAGAATCGCTCGTGCAACTCTTCACTTCCGCTTAGAAATGGATTTTCATTTGGTACATAAGGAGTCCAGCCGATTCATCTTCCGTCAAAACATGACACGCTAGTAAACATGAATTGTAAAAAGCCCTCATAATTTCGGTGGCCTCACGATTAGGATACAATCGGGATATACGATTAGGATAAGATTTGAAAAAGTCGAACTCTACTATTATCATCTGTTTTTTTATGTACAGACTGGATTCCTCGGGGTTTTACTGTCCCTAACATCTACAATCGTGGACAGATCCAATAAATAATTAAGACAGAAACACCTGTCGATAAAACGTCGTCCAATCTGCGCAGATCGGTCTAATTCGCGCATATTTCTCGGCGCGCAATGTTTATTTTGACGATTTCACGGAATCGCACTGTGACCGTTCTGGTTCTAGATCGTGTCCCATATTACCGGCGGCGTTAATACATATTCATGCAACGACTGGGCATCGTCTTCCGAGAAGAAGTTCGCGTATAGTGTGCCGTACTCCGTAAGTAAGCGTAATTGGAATCGAACGGCCATTATCTATCCGCGCGTCGCGTAAAAGTGGAAGGTACCGGCCGGTGGTCCGCGCACTCGTTGATCTCTCGATCTTTGTGGCCGACTCTCTTTCTCTCGCGTATTCAGCCTCCCCATCGGTCGACTCATCCTACGTAAACCGAAGAAGACGAGGAGCCTGAACCAACAGGAAACCTGAATCGAGGATCCTCCAAGATTCTTGGTATATCCACTCATAGATCTCTCTCTCTCTCTCTCTCTCTCTGTCTCTCGCTCTTTGCGAGACCCCCGTGCAACACGCTCCTGGCCCAACCCACAAAAGGCCTCAGCGTATTCTCGCGCATACGTAAACCCGGCCGCGGATTCTTGTCGAATAAGGGTTACAAGTCGGAAGGTTTATTCTATAAACTGCCGAAAGTCCCGTATACCTACGCATACACTTGAGACCCGCGCATAATGAGACTAGTCCTATATACGATATCGACACACTATACGCGAGGCTACGGGACCCATGTGGTGCTGAATTTGCACAACATTTCTGCCTGGTCATGATATCGTTCCCATGTTTTTCGCAAAATAATATGTTCTTCAAATTCCACCGAACGGAATATGATGAAATCAGTGACGTCGCATCAAATCTGAAATGTTGGCACAATCCGAAGGGAGGTCTGCAAACTCCGCTTGATCGTCTCGCAACCTAAACATTCGTGTACTTGAGTTTAAATCCACAAGCTCCCTCGTAGTTATATGCTTGAAGGATGCGCTAACATTTGCCGATTCAATTTTCATAGCGGACATCGACATTAAGCAGCGATTTCGAATTATGCCCTTGCTCGAAGCACTATAATTCTTTGTGGGAAGTAAGAGGTGGAAAAAATCACACGGAAAAACGACATTGTTGAGATAGCTAACTTTTCATTGGTTGGGTATATATTGGTCGATATGATTACTTGCTTGGTTTGGTGGACCAAATGAAGTGAGCTGCATAATTAGTTGGAACAAAAAGATCATGAACTGACGCAATTAGGTGATGGATCAAACAATTTATTTGTTGTCTCAAGCAATCATAAGCGACTGTGGAAGGCATATACTCTTGCGCATGCACCGGACGATTAATGTCTATCAAGACATCATTGTCATTATAGCACAGGGCATCATGTCAGCGCCTCCTTGACGGTTTTCAGGTCTCCACTTTTTGTATACGTGCGATGATAGTGCAAAATATATATCATGTATCTAGCGGGTTAACCGTACTTTTCCTGAAATTCAACTAAACAATTTTATTACGATTCATCCAGTTTCAGAGGCATGAAATGTATATTTACATTCATGCCGATCAATTACTTTCAATTTACGCATTAAAAATACTTTCTATTTTTTGTTTCTTTGTTTGTTTATTAATGCCTTTAATTTCATTAAAACAGACTTACATAATGTTTGCGTAAATCAACACACATGTTTATGAATTATGCATAAGATTTACATGTTTAAGATGTCGTTCTCGAAGTTAATTTAAAATTTATGAAAAATTATTCTTCCACTCTCGAATAGCAAGAGACGCTTCTTAAGAAATCCTTAACTCGGCCATTTCTCATATTTCCTCCAGATTACGGTTTTTAAAATTTGACATATTAAATTCGCATATTACACCGAGGCGCACAAAATTCGAAGCCACCGACCTTCCCTTCATGCAAATAACGTGTGTGCGTGAATAATTACCGACGTTTTCGCAAAAAGTCGTCGGCGGTGCGAAATGTCAAACGTGAAATAAATCAGTCGTTTCTTTATACAGGGAGCCAATAATTTTAAAAAGCGACGCCATGACGAATCCCCGCGACGAGAACCGCAATTCTGCGGATGTAACGTTTCCTGAAACATATGTCCTTTGAGAAAGATTACTATTTGTGTAGAAATTGTTGAAATGTTTCATCTGTTTGCTGATTTCGCGTGAGGCGCCAAATAATAACGTAAAGTTTATCAAGAAAATGATGGAAGTTAACGTTCATCAATCATTTATCATCATCAGAATGGTCAGTTTTCAATGTCACATCTATAGAAACTACCAATTGATGTCCCATTCGAAAAGGGCATTTAGCGCTAGCACTGCGGAGCGTTCGTTACTTCGCCATCGAAATTTACAGCGAATTAATCCGCTCGGATCGATCGATAAAGCCGCGGACCACGATGAAGACGACTTTTTCATTGGGCCTGGGAAAAGTCGGTAGGCCGAATGCTTAGTCTTGCACTTTTGCCGGACGCCTAGGGGATTCTTTCGTGAAACTGCCTTCGTTCAGGTTCAGGCCGGCTAACCCGTCACGTCCGTCAGTTCGGCTCCTCTCGAGCGCCGACCGTGGCGAGAGCCAGACGAAATCACACGGATTTACATATTATGATTTACATCCTCGTTCACCGCTTCTCCTCTCCTCTCCTCTCGCACTTTTCCTCACGTCCTACCCCGTGCTCCCTGCGTCGAAGCACTAGACATTCATCTCCCTTCTATCTCTCTCTCTCTCTCTCTCATGACCAAGAGAATGCATTTTTTTCTTCTCCTTTCGCTTGTCCCAGCGGCGATCATATCGCTTTGTTCTTTCCCTTTAAATTGTACCTGCACTTTCTGGCATTGTGCAGGTTTTATCTGTGGAAATTGAGTGTACCATTTGCCTACGAATTAGACTTTATTAATGAATTAGTTAAATAGTCGATGTTGTACTTACTAATCGTAATCAGCAAACGCTTTTTACTGTTTTATTAGTGATACAAGTTCACTATTTGGATTTGAAATCCAGTTTCACAAATTGAAAGTATGTTCAGGTTTTGTTGAAATAAGATTTTCGAGTGCTACATGTAAATGCCACGTGCACTATGTTTGAGGATATCGGAACATTTTATGGTTTCCCACTGAACTTTTATGAACAATTTCTAAACAGTTCGAGAATCGTGTACGAAAACAATATAGTGACTAACCATTTTTTTTTCAGTAAAAACAATAAAAACGAAATTTTCAAAAAAAAAAATGACTAAGTAGTTACTTTACAGCCAACTGAACAAAAACAACGAAAAATAGAAACACAACTCTCAGCCTAGCTACATTGAAAACCATTCATAATTTTCCAGGAAAACTATTCAACAATTATATAAAAGATATTGAATACAAAAAAATCCAAAGTCTATATTTAAAAAGTATTAAAAAAAATCCATTTTCCAACACGCGTCCCACTTCCGCTAAGAACGTCAAACCTCTTCATTTGCCATTCCGCCATTTCCTTCGCCGTTTCGCCGTCATCAGATTCCTATCCCTATAGCTATTCCCCTTTCACAATCTTACTTCCTCACTTATCCTCATTCATCAGTCGCAAAACCTCTCAATCCCCGATTTCCTTCTTTCCCTACTTTATTCCCGATATTTTTCATTTTCTGTTTCCCTGCAGGTTCGCGTCAAATCTCGACTCGTCTCGACTCTCCTCCGCCCTCCTGTCTCATCCGTGTAAGGTGGGACAGGTACAGGTTTCTGCCGGTTTTACCACGACATGTGCACCTCCTAGATTCTTTACGGTCGACAGGGCGAAGGTTTAAGTCCGTACAGTTGCTTCGGTCCCCACGGCGTCCGTGAGTCTCCCCCTCCCCCAGAGAAAAACGAGATGTTAATGCCAGGCCGGACAAGAAAACAATAATGGAATGCCGAAGATCATAATCGTCAAAACCTCGTCGAACGACCGGAATCCCGCGTTCTGGCATATATAACTGTCATTTTTCGTCCGGCCCCTGAGCGTTGGACGCGAGCGGCCGACATATGGGTCATTCCACGTTGGCTTCCATCGGCGTTTGACCATTAACAGTTTCTTTTTCTTTTTTTATTATCCGGCCGACGATTTTTTAACCATTGTATCGACGGCAATGAACCCGTGTCTTATGATATTTCGATCGCGAGATACAATCTCGAATAATGGAGATTAGCCGCTCGGAATATCGAGGAGACGACTTTATCTCGAACGGATGTCAAATGGGCAGTTTTTTGATGAATCGCGTCAAAGATTTTTGTCAATTTCGACTTCTTTTGGGGGAAGTGCTGCTTGATGGAAAATCGATCCTTTGGGCTTTGCTGTCCTCGTAATGTTGGATTCTTTGATTTTAAATGGGAGATTAGACTAGAAATGACAATTTAAAGACGTTGAAAGAATGACGAAATCAAAAGCCGACGGGGATGACCGATCCGATAGCATTAAGATGACGTTCTCCGTAAGTGGTGACTGCATCAATTTACGACAAATGTGAGAACATAATAGTCATCGTATATGCACGGAAATTCACTTTAAGAAATGAGGTAACATATATGAGTAATGCTTCGATATTCGATCTAATATCGATTACTCTTTGTCGACTTATTAATAGTATCATCTCACGATTAATAATACCCGTGGATTGAAGTATGCAACGACTACATGGAACTGCACCTTTTTTTTTCAACGGAGAAAAATTTGTTTTATGGAATCCGTAAGAGAATGTGATGCATTCATGAAAATGTATATTTTTCAAAAAAAGTTAGACGTGACCTATGAATTTTATAACGAGTTTTCTTTACAATCATTTTGAATTATGAAACTAAATCTGTGTTTTTCTTCAAATCAGACCACGTGAAATCTTATCGCTAATTCGGGTACAATAACCTCGTTGTCTCCTTACTGAATTACGCTATCAAACCGGAAGTACATTTTTCTTTCAGATAACAAAGCGTCTCGCCCTTTCAGCTCGTGTGAAAAACAAGCAGTTGTCTGAACAAATCGTTATTCATAAGGAGAGCGACGACTTCCGTTGAATCAATTGTCGCATTATTCGAAAGAGTACATTAATTTTTTGACGTGTGTCATGAAAATAATTATGTCATTGATAACAATTTTTGGACATTTTTAATACTTCTCTTATCCGTGACTAATTTGTCAACTTTTGTCTTTGTTGTCATACATTTTGGTCTTTTTTAACAATCTTCATCTAGTTTGTCAACTTTTGCCGTCATTTCGTCAGCATTTGCTCCGGAAATTGTATCTGGATTTGCCAATTTCAACAGCGTTTATTCAATCAATTTTCTGTTTGTCAACTTCTTCGGTTTGTCAAGTGTTGTCTCATTTCATATATTTTGCCATTTTTATGACATTTAGCGAATTTTCTCTTGTTATTAACTTTTCAAGATTTTCTTTAATATTACATCTTTGTATGCACGCAGGAAACTTTTATGGATGTCAATCCATTTTTCAACACTTTGCGTCTATTTTTCTGAAATTTTGTCAGTTTTTATCGAAGTTGATACATTATTTTCGCTCGTACATGAAAATTTCAGTTTTTCTATCAACTTATCAGTTTTTGTCAACTTCTATCATCTTTTTTAGCTGTTATCAATTTAGTTTTTCGCATCAACTTTTATTAATCCGTGTTGATTGTTCAACATTTGTCCAGACTCGTTTTCAATTTTTATTTGTCTTTTATTTATTCTATCTTTGTTTGGTTATTTATTTTTTTTTTTAATCGTCGTATCAACATTATCTGCAAGTTTTTTGGCGGTACTTTGATTAATTTTGTTCAACCTATTTTTTATTTAAAAATTATAATAGGCATCAATCAATTTTACAGATTAAAATTTATATTTTCGAACATTTGTCTTTTTATTCATATAAATATTATTGTCGGCACTATCAAACTTTGTAATTTTGTTTTTATTAAATGTGTTTCTATCGTTTCTTATACATTGTTCAAAGATTGATTATTGATTTTTTAACATATTCCTTCGAGGTTTTGTTAGATTCTTAATGATTTTCTTTTAATTAATTCATTTTCATTTGTCGTCATTTTATTTTTCATTTTCCGTAATTTCTGTGTTTAGTAATACCTTTATAAACTATATGAATATTTTATCAACTATATCAACTATACTTTACTTCTATAACCTTTATTTTCACTTGCCTCCAATATCGGCCTTTTCGTTATCAACTTTTATGAATTTCTCTCTATACTTTTGTTTTTTTCATTTTCTATCCATTCTCATCAACCTTGGTTAATCAATTCCAATCTTTATTATTTTATAAATCTATCGTAAAATGACATTTTATCATTTGTCCTTATTTGACAATAAGAATTTCGCGCGAATTCGCCCCATCGCCCTTAACATTTTTGTTTATCACGGATGTGTACATAAAGACACTTTGCTCTCCATTATCAAATAGTCGGTTTCAGTTCTTCGCAATAAATAGTTCTCGCGTTTTGGCGGATACCGCTCTTATCGTGCAGACTGTAAATAAATACAAGCTAGATATACGTGCGGTCGCGCGTATTTCAACGTGAAAACGTATAGAACTCTCATGTGGTCATTTTAAGTTCTCGAGACAACGGCCCGTGCCATAATGGTGCATATACATACCTATACATACACACATATATGTATATATATATATTTATGTATATATGTACGTATACTATCCGATTTTCTGCATCTGTAATGACGTGGGCTGGGGACAGACCTTATCGCGAGCGACTGGACTTCCAGTGCAGCACAACTTTCTGCTTGAAAGTCGCCTCAAATCGAAAATTTATATATACGAATGTCAATTTGCGACCGCAATACGGGAATAATTTTTTTTTTTCATTTTGAATATCAATTCTTGAAAGTAATGCTTTTTGGAAGACATTTTAAAACGTTGTTTCTTTTTTTACATTTTTCACCTTTTACTAATCACCATGGTTACTAAATTTATCTCTACAGTTTGTTCAACATAGTCAGAAACTCGAGTTTATACCGAATATTAAAGACCAAAAATAGATTTGTTAACGAAGTAGAATATTGTACGGTTGTAATGGAATGAAACACAATCTAATAAAAAGTACAATAATAAAATCAAATAATACAATAATGATAATTGATTTTCTTTGTTGCAGGTATGTGACGGCGATTTATTAACTGACTATAGTAATTTTCCAAAGCGGCACTTGGTGAGTTCATATATATACATTTTGCCCTGAAAACAAAAAAAAATAATTGCGGACAATTAAATATTTTAAAGAATTTCAACGAGTTGAAGTATTAATTATATAATTTCAACTCGAATGTTGCTTTAAGTAAACGTTTTTATTTCTGGAATATATTTCAATGGAATTTAATTACTCCCGGTGTAATTACACTAAGTACGTCATTACTTCGTTCCTTTTGAACATCCCGAGTCTGGTTCGACGAGACATTTTCCCCCATAACTTAATAACCAGAGATCGTACGCGCATTGATCAAAATGGGAGAAAAAAGTGGATTTTATTTTTCGATTATTAGTGGCGAGAATATTAAAAAGTCGGTTTTTATTGAGCGCAAGATTGTAAGAATTGTGAGAAATTCTAAATATTTTTTAATTAAAATGAATTCTGTATTTTCGAAACGAGTTTGTCAAAAAAAAAATTTTTTTTTTTCAAGTAAATATTTACTTGAATAGTAGCAAAGAAAATATTTACTTGAATTAAGATTTCCTTCTTTTTAGTAAATCTTACTTAATTCAAGAAAATCTTTTCTTAATTCAAGTAAATATTTACTTGAAAATAACAATTTTTTTTTCAGTGTATTAGAAAAAGAGAATTGACGTAATGAAAATCGAATCCTGTCGATAATCGTGGAAAATATGATGTCGTTGAAAATATATAAAAAAAAAACAATAAATTAATTAAAAATACAATAAATGAAGACATAATGCAAAAAAATAGCAGGAAATAAAATAATAAATACCAAATACAAATGAAATCGATAAAAGTTGAAAAAATTGCCAATATTTTGACAACGTATGAATAAAAATGACAAAAACGAAAATCAATTTAGTAAGAAGTAAACAAATTCTAAACAAATTATTCTGTCAATAATTGAACTAATAGCAAATACACGCTAAAGTTCTTGCGGGAGCGACAATTAACCTCATCTTTCAAATCATTAAATTTGTCATTTCTTCGATGGTGAAATGTCACTCTTTTCGACGCAGTTGTGTCAACAAAAACTTGACTCTTTTGAAAGAGTGACTCGATTCAAAAGAGTAAAATTGTCAACACAAGAATTGTAGAGGGTATAGGGACGAACGACGATTCCCAGTCAGCAAAAAGACCTGTCAAAGAAGTCGTAAAGATATCAGAACATTTTTCTGACTTATTAAGAAAGATCGAAATGATATCAGAAATATATCATAAAGAGGTCAGATGACCCACTTAAAGATGTCATTTTGTTAATATCGTAAAGTCCTCTTTAAGATCTCTTTATGATCACGACTCATCGAAGATCTCTAAAACGACTTCTTTCTGATATCTTATTAGCAAATCTTAAATATATCAAAATTAAGACCACATTGTGAGAACTTTCTGAAGGTTCTGCTGTCTGGGTTATAATGATCATCAACTAATCGATAAATGTTCAATTCAATCGATCGATCATTTGATCGAATGACCTTTTCAACCGTATAGAATCTCAAAAAACCGACATTCTCGTGCTGGATTAAAAATAACGACCGCGTATGTCCCTTATTTAGTCCAAATGGACCTATATATATATATATATATATATATATATAAGACGACGTCGACTTCGAATCCCCAGTTGCGTGGAATATCAATGTAAAAATAAAGGGAGTAGAGGTGCTTAATCAGGATTTAGTTGCAATTTACCGAAGCGAAACAATATAAGTATCCCCTCTGATTTTTGCATCCCAAGTGATTGCGACTATACGAAAACTCGCGTAGCTCGCGCTATTTTATGCGGCAGATGAAATCTCGCGGTGGCAAGGTAATAGATACACAAATAATTAATGCAAGAAGCTGTATCGCGAGCATAAGGCAGCGCGTAGCGTGTAGTAGCTGGCACGACTTTCTCTCTCTCGGTAGCCCGGTATGTGTATATACACACATACCCATCGTGTTTATATACGTATATACCCGCATACACGGATACACCCACACGGATGTGGATACATTAATACGAATACGCGCTCTTGAATCCGAAGAATCTCGCTGATTTATTTATTGCGCGCTGTGTGCAAATACACGCGGTGGTGCCGCCCACTCGCCCGCTCGATCCAAACGTCAGCTCTTTTATTCCGATTTAAAAAATGGACTTTCGTTCCCCCGTTCCTTTTTTAAGGTCAAAGATTGTTCAGCAACACGTTCAGTTTCGAAAGCGCCTCCTTATTATCTATATAGATAAAGGGGCTCCGCGAGGAAATGGCTCGTTTTTACGAATGACATTCGTTTTCCGATTCTTTTCAGCATTTTGAATTATACTTGTACACCTGATGGTATTCGCTCGGTACGCGTTCGCGTTACCTTTTGTTAAAATCTTCCAACGACTTTTTACATCTCTGCGAATAAAGAAAATCACAGTTGGCGCTTTCTCCCAATTTGTGTCAGAAAATCTTTGTACAAAATGTACAATAGCGTATTACCTAACGAGGGCGTAAAGTGCACTTTTACGCACGAGTTAGGTGCTGTATTTTTTTGCATTTCGTCGTTTGATTACATACATGACACCACTCAGATTTGACGAATATTCCCAGTCTGCAAGAAGACCTCTCAAGGAAGTCGTAAAGGTATCAGGAAATGTTTCTGACTTGTTAAGAAAGCTCGAAATGATATCAGAAATATATCATAAAGAGGTCAGATGATTAAAGATGTCATTTTGGTAATATCGTAAAGTCCTCTTTAAGATATCTCTTTATGATCACGACTCATCGAAGATCTCTAAAACGACTTCTTTCTGATGACATTCTGATATCATATTAGCAAATCTTAAATATATCAGAATTATCAGAATTCAACGGCCATTTTTGAAAACACGTTATTTCGAACGTTTTCCCGTGATACGGTTCATTTCGAATTGATGTTCATTTATAGACGAAAAAATGATTTAAAAATGATTTTGACATGTAAAAGTAGACACTCTGACTCCCCCCCCCCCCCCTATTTTAACCAACCTTATTTAAATGTTTTTCGCTCCTCTATTTTAAGTGAAAGAATATGGCAACGATGTCGGTTCTTTCTATCTCGCACGGACAGTTATATATAGCGAAGAAGGGACATATTGAAGGCAGCGTGTGGGAACCGCCATATTGTTTCGTCCGAAATATTATAATAAAGGGGGGTCTTACCTTACAAGAATTATTTTTAAAAAATGTTCGGAAGAATAAAACGTCCTTTTTAAGTTTCATTTTTTGAGAGGTTCGAATGTAGAAGTTTCAACTTTTATTATTTATAGTAAAGGCAAATAAGAAATAAATATATATTACACACACAAAGAGATAGTTGTCAATAGGATATGACTAAAAATAACTTAATATACTAATGCCTTGATAAATCTCGGCTGCTTTTTTTTCAAGGTCGACAGATCTTATCCAGAACTTGCTTATATATCGTAACTTTAGATCACTCATTAATATATTCATAATCATAATGGCTTCGATGTATCAAACGCGTATTAAAATATACAGGAAAAAAATCCTATTTGCATGAGAAATTGGTTTATGAAATATTAGTAGTTTTGATAGTCTTTTATTATTCGATCGTGTTCATTCGTTTACGGATTTGTTTCACTAAATTTGTATTTCTCCGTTTCTTATTTCTGTTTCTTTCTCTGCTCTCGACGTAAAGTTTTATCACTTTATGATCAGAAGCTTTCTTCATTTTTTTCCCTTTACATTAGCGTCTGGTTCATTACCATTAAGTGTCTAAACTTTTGAAATAGTGTTGTCTATTCCCTTGGTGAAAATTTGAATGTTCGGGAAATCTACGGGGTTCCAAAGTACATTCCAAACGTCGGTAAAGTGTATATCTAAGATGTACCATGACTGCAATTTGGACCAGTGTACACTTCATCTTTTCTCCATGGCGAGACAATACAATTCTAAAAATTGTACTCCCTTCTTCAGAATATGACCATTCTCATACCTGTTCTTCATTCTCGTATAAGAGGTAAAATCACCTCATTATTTGAAAGAAACAAAGACATGGATGTAGAAAATTCCAATTCTTTTTTGTCTT
Source organism: Trichopria nigra (assembly GCA_030522945.1). Taxonomy (NCBI): domain Eukaryota; kingdom Metazoa; phylum Arthropoda; class Insecta; order Hymenoptera; family Diapriidae; genus Trichopria; species Trichopria nigra. Next base: position 43,195 of record JAPYZR010000211.1, on the reverse strand, counting down.
GTTTTAATTATCCATTTATCCACAATTCTATGTACCTACACCTTTTCAAAAAGTGAAATATTTTCAGATTTTCATATCTCTACCTATGTTTGTATGGTCTTTTTTTCTTTGCTGACACGTTCTTCACCTCAACGCCAGTCTGTTAGGGAGATAAATGGATATACGTATGGTAGATATACCGAAAGCGCAAGTAGTGACGATTCTATATACGCACCAACACACACACAGATGTATACATATATGCAGGAATTGCGTGAGGCGCAAATCGCGCCCATCGCTCTTGTCGCTCCTTTTCTCCGCTAGGGCCTCTTCGCGCACGGGCGGTGATGGGTGTAGAAAAAACAAGGAGCTTGGCGCAGGCATACCAGAAAAAGCACTCGAGGAATCTCGTTTATTATGCGCGGCGTAAGCTGCTCGATGATTGAGCGGGGGGCGCGGGGGCGGGGCGGCGCCAGGCCGCGGGGGGAAGAAGGGAGGGGGGGGGGGGGGGGGGGGGGGGGGGGGGGGGGGGGGGGGGGGGGGGGGGGGGGGGGGGGGGGGGGGGGGGGGGGGGGATCATTTCATATATCCTTCAAATCGGCCAAACCAAACAGATGAGTAGGATAAATCTCGAAGTTAAACATTCCGCGCGTCCCTTAAAAAGACATGCGCGAGATTTGTTTTGTTAATGAGTTGCAGATATACTGAAATCGCGAGTCAGAAAAACGCGAGCGTTTAAAGGGGGCTCCTCTTTTTATTTTCTCGTGAGCGCCCGCGTTTGTTGACTCGCCAGACATTTTTTCGGCGTTATTAATGGTTCGCTGCGCGAAGTAGCGCATGCTTGGACATGAGTACTCTAGAAAAACGATTCGCGAGCGACTGGGTGATTTAATTAACATCTCGTTACGCGTCGATGTTATTTTAATGGAATTCAGAAATCCGATTAAAAAAGAAATAATCGTCGAGGCGTTATTGGTTTAACGAATCGCGTTGGCCTGTTTGCGCGAGACATTAAGCATTCTTTCCTGCCGCGTTTGCTAAGCACTTTTTTCAACTTCCAAACCCTTCCTGAATTTGGGTTAAACGATAATTAATGACTCGCGACGATGATGCGCGGAATAGATCCTAAGACTTCAAAAGACCTTTTACGACATTTTGATCCGACGCAAGCAAATTTGACCAATCCAACCCTGATGGAGATAACTGCGACGTGTGACGTCATCTTCTGAATCCAGCCTCCCGACTGGCCATTAGATTGATTCGCTTGTCATTCGAGTTCTGCCAAGAACTTTTCGACCTTGAATTCGAACAAAGTCAGTAAATTCTCTACTCTTTGAATCATATGAAAATACTAGTGCTGAAAACTATATACATGTATATTGTTCAATTTAACGGGAAACTGCTAGAGGGGAAAAACTTCTTTCGATTTCTCAATTTAGCCTTGGATCTTAATGAATGAAGGACATGCAGAAATGAGTATCGAGCTTGTACACATCGGGACCAAAGATATCAGGGCCTACGTAAAGTCGTGGCGTAGCCGGTAGCATCGGCGGCCCTCTTTCAATTAATAACGTGATCATAGGTTGTTAGGTTCCTTCGGCAGGCAACCACCTCCTTCTCCTCCCTTTGCTCTCTCCCGCACTTCATCCAGTCTGGGTATTCGCAGCTCCTCTCTCTCTCTCTCTCTTTCTCTACCTTCCTTCTTAACGTTTTCTCCCCTTTCTCTCCATATGCCTGTCTTCCGTCGACATTTCCCATCTCGCTCCTCTTATTTCGCCAGCAGATCTTCGTTTAACCCTTTTTTTCACGCCCGTTTTGCACCGATTCCAAGTCAGTCTTCGTTAAATAAATGTCTTTTTAAGGCTTTCAATTGGAGTGTACGGAAATGAGGACTGGAATACAAGTAATAAGACGTCCCGATATTTTATAAATAATAATAATAATAATAATAATAATTACGACAAGCGCGTGATGTCGACAGATATTGGCGAATCGGCGACAATGATGACGATTTCAAGCGGTAAATACGTTTTTTAAAATGATTTTCGTATTAAATGAGGGCGAACGACTTCAGTCCATTTATTGATGTGATAATTCCAACGCAGCTTTATGTTAATTTTTATAATTACGAATTCATGAAGTTCAATTACCTTTCGAGTTTATTATTCTTGTGGGATTTTACATTTTAATTTGGATGTAAATTGTATATGCACTCTTTGATACTTATTTCTGAAAATACGTGTCAAATATCATTTGTTTATTTTTTCATTTTTAGAATTTTTTCATATTCGCTTTTTGGCAATATTTTTGGTGTCGATTATTTTCGTCAATGATTAATTTTGTACGCCGAGTTTTAAAACCATGAATGTCATAAAACCATGATCATCCAGTGGATGATCCCATCAGGTTAGCATTGCCCAAAAAGTCCACGTTTTTGTCCCAATTTTTACATCCGAAAAGAGTTGGCTTCATCTCTTCAGATTTGTTGTAATTTTTGTTGCCACAACGCAAACTTTCCAAGTAATATAGAACAGATCCAGAACAAATCCAACAACTAAAGCAAGGATTGATTGGGCGTGCTATAAACGGATTGCTGTCGAGGCAAGAAAATGGCATGCATAACCATATATTACAAGTAACCCACACGTTGTTATGACGATGCAAGTTCCACGAATAATGACAGTTTTTCAATCTTAATTCGATGTTAGGAATGTCGTCCTCGCTCTCGTCATGGATGATCCAACCAATGTCTAGGATAGTAAGTAGAATCCAGACTGGACAATAAATTAACAATTCCAGATCCGCATCTATTGTCATTAATTTGTCGTAATGCAATTGCCAGTTCTTGAGACTAGTTCAAGGATGTTTAGTCGAAACGAAAACTATAATCTGAGTTTTATAGGAGCGGTCCATAAAGGATGAATGTAAACCCTTTTATTAATCGTCTGGAAAAAATCGTATTATTACCAGTCTCATACTACTAGCTTACAATTTTTATTTGAAAACCGCGGCGTAAGCCATGACTGCCTATCAAGGGGATTACCGTAACTAAATTCCTCTTAACGGCACCATAACGCTACATTCTCTCGTACAAATTTATCGCTCGGTGAAAAAGGTAAAAAAATGCGCGAGAAATCAATAGAAATCGAGCGGAACGGAATATCGGATTGAAACAATGGGCCCGATTTTGGCGTCGTTTAAAAAAGAGAAGTGTTCGAAAGTCCTGTCTGGAATGTCTTACATCGAATCGTCGACGAAAAAAGGAAGGAATAAGGCCGGGGGAGGAATTTCTCCGACCGTGGAAGGACTTCATACAGCGCAATTGGAAGAAAAAGGTACAAGGCACCGCGAGGAAGCCCCAGAAGTTCTCATCGTGGTCGGTGCGCGGTTCTGGGGCACGCATGTGCACCTCTCGCGTTCATTTCGCTCCGCTGCCACTTTATGTATACCTGTATGTCCGCCGTACATCGATACCTATATATTTATACTCTACCGCTGGTATGGTATATGTGTATATATATATATATATACGACATGCTAGCTTGAATTTTCTCGTATGTCAGGATGCGCCGCCGGAGAGTATTAGATTATAAGGATGACCGCAGCCGCGGGTCAAGTGTCCGTATTGTCGGGAGGATGTCGGGCATAATGGGCATGAAAGTATCGAGATTCGATCATTTGTAAGTCTCAATTATCGGGGAAAAATATCGAGGGCGATTCCCATTTTTATCTCTCGCAAAAGACGCTCATTGTACGCCGCGTGATGATCCATTGTATACGCCGACCGTACTTGATGATGCCTCGTGATGTTTCTTTTTTCTGCTCGATCGTCGCACTAAACGAATTTCTGTGAGACTTTTATTAACGCGCGATTGGAGAATATCGAACATCAGTTTACTATATGTCGTAAGTTATATGGTTTGGAGGATAAAACGCTGGACTCGAATGTTTCTCATTACCCATTTATTCATCAATCATAACTAGTATACATCTTGACAATCTTATATTTGAAAAATGGCCAACATCAGTGTAGGCTATGTTTTGTAAAGTATTCTGATCGTTAATGAATATCAATCCACTCATTTTTTTATGTAAAATCCTCCTGTCTTTTAGAATATCTCATAACAATTGAAGCAAAACGTGTTTGGTTTATACGAGGATGTTTTTTGTAAACATCACAGTTTGAGCTTTGAGGTTTCTAAGTTCATATACTAAATATCATGTAGACCATCAGTGAATTTATCTCCTATAGTCTCCGTTTATGTCGTTAGGATGTTTCATAATTTTCTTCCGATTTCTTCTGGTTGTTGTTCCTATTTTGGGGATTTTGCCAAGATGCTTGTTTCATCGTAAAAAACGGATGTCCGGTTTCTACATTGTGTTCTGCCTTCAAATGTCAATGCAATATTTAAACAATGAAATCGCAAAATATTATCGACGTCATTGTTGATCAGGTAATATTGATTCAAAAATTTATTGACGATTTACGTAGAGTCGAAATTCACATTTAAGCATTTATTGGATCGTAAAATTTATTGCGAAAATCGAATAACAAATGATTGTATCTATTGCGCATGAATGCACATACTCGTATTATAACGCGTCCTGACGGTTGTTTAGAGCATACTAAAACTTGACCTACGGTGATATCTAAGCACTAAAATTCTGCATTCTTGAGTCTTCGGCGGCCTTGCAAGACTTCACAGACTTCCGGAGAATATGATCGAGTGTTTCAGGCGCTTGAACCTGTTTTTATATTACAAGTGACGAAACTTTGATTATAATTAGTTTATTACAAATGAGTATATTACACTTCACCTTCCCCCATTAAACCTTCTGGGCACATCATCTTCCAGGACACATCATCTTTCGGAATACTTCACCAATTAGCACTGTACGTCCATGATTCATCCAATTTTCGTCCATCCAGTACATCCAGTTTTTGTCCATTAAAAAACCTGCCCGTGTTTACGTCCATTAATAGGGAGTCGCAGAATTAGAGGATGTAGGGTCCTGGAAGGTAATGCTTCCCAAAAGGTGAAGTACCTCACGGAAGGTGGAATATCCTACCAACATGATATTTTCGGTGAAATAACGTCAAAAATAAAAGAAGACATTCAAATTCTAGAAATGTGAAAAAAGCCAAACAAGTGCCAACTAATTTATCCACTGAGGTCCCAAACGTGCGCTAACTTGGTAAATGAATTTATAAGCCCCAATAAATTTCGGCGAACCGGACCTATTTAACAAACTTCTCGCACGTCGTCCGTCACCGCGCGCGCAATCGTACCAGCTCGCGGGATTTTATTTTCCCCTCGCCAATAACGCGTCGCGCATGAACGTATACATATAGTGACAAAAGCGCGCGATCGTGGAAAAGGGTAAGGGAGTGAAGGGTCGGGAGGAAGGCTCGGGGGCGAACAATAACGACCATAAAAATGATATAATAGGACAAATGGCTGTGGCCGAGAGTTCGCGCGGGGATCTGGACATCAGAGCGGGGGTATGGCGGGGGACATGGGGAACCGATGGAAACGACGAGCAACCGACGCGGCCCTGGTGGTATCGCGAGGCCCGCGGGCCCGTTTCGAGTGCAAGGAGAGATGCTATCTGCGTCAGCTCGGTCGGGGATCAGAGGATCGGATCGAGTCACCCAGCGGGGGTTTTCTTTGGGTCATGCACGAAGAGAAGTCCCATTCTTCCCTCAGCCCATACGCTCAGCCTCTCTTCTTCTACCTTTACGTATTTTCTTCTTGTTATTTTTTTTTGTTATTTTTTTGTTTGTACACACGTAAGCGAACTTCGCGAAGTTTGCACGATCAGAACCGTTTTCTTCGTGGGCACAGCCATTCAAGCGTTTGTGATTTACCGGCTTAGTCGCGCGACTAAACTTCAGACGTTTTCGGAGTTGTGGGTGAAATATCGTTTTGGATCCGTGATGTACGATCAATACGGCGTTTTGCCTCTGTAAAATACGAATTGCAGAAAAATATAACTTTTTTGTTTTACGTCATTGTCTGGATTCGATTGTAATGTATCGCGCGAGTGTTTCCAACATTTTTAACGCATTTTTGCATCACTCGTCCTTATAGTTGACATCAACAATATCAAAAAGGAGAAAGACAAAAAGACATTCCGGGTACAATGATACTTCAAAAGTTGAAATGTTTCATTCATTTTTCAATATTATCGGAATGGGTGATCGGGCATCTTTTTCATTAAAAATTTTTAATTAATGAGTTCCTGGAAAATCGGGATTATAATTTTTCTGGGAATCTTTGCTTATCGTTATACTTATCTTCCAAATACGTCATGTCACCGTGAAATTTCGAAAGTAAGTGGAGAATAATAAAAGGTTCGTTGATCTCAACCAAAGAAGCTCTTAATGACGTAATAGAGACATGGACCAGTCTTAAAGTTATCATCGAATTCTCGAATAAATTCGCGTTTCCTTTCGGTTTTCCTTTCGAAATTGATTTTCACTTGCTCTTCTAAATTTGAAACAAGGATTGAAATTCTTCGTAAAATTATAATTGTAAACTCTATTAAACAATATTGATCGACAAATACAATGTAATAATCATGGTTTGAACTTCCGCATCCGCATAAAAAACCACACGACTATAAGTTATTAATACAACTAATTTTTTTTTTTTCTATTAATTTCGTTCGCTGCGGTGAAGTGTCGTAATTTAAAACGAAGAATTGAACCTGAAATTACACCTCGAGCACGTCTACTCGTCTCAGGTGTTAACATGCATCACTTTTTTAAACGGAGAACACTCGGAGTGCGAGATTCAATTGTCTTTTTGTCATAGAAATGAACTCTTACGCAGGCAATTCGATTTTTCGCCTTGTGGTGTCGACTTTATGACGTCTACGGGTATTACCGTATGGACTTTACCGCAACACCTGCCGGCTTTTTATAGCGCGCCTTAAATGTTTCAGAGAAAAACGTCGTTTAAACGTCGAGATATAAAATGTTTTTGTGTCATTTTTATTAAAGACGTTATATCCCTAATGAGATAATAGGCCTTTCGATAATAGCCGGAGAGAGATGAAGCTGAAATCAATGCTAGCGGTGCTTAATTTCAGTCAAAAAATTGCATTACGACGATTAATATCGGTGAATGTCAGGCGCTGGAAATCAATCTTCGACGATTTTTTCGAAACGCACGAAACAGAAATCTGGAGTGCGCATATATATCGTCAGGATCGCGATAAATTTGTACGCGCATCCGAGGCTCATTGAAGACAAAATCTCTGCCGCGTCTCTCCGGTTCTTTGCTCTCTTTAAGGCTCGTTCGCCGTTCCGTTCACCGTAACGGGGGTTCCCCGTGCGGGAGTGCGGCCAACTCTATGAGGGGTCGAAACACTGACATCGCTCGATACACAACATGCATCGATGCCCTCTGCGGGCCATGACTTTTAAGCCCCCCGCTATATAATTCCGATGAATAACGCGCTTCTTCCGAGAAAGAATGGAACCGCGAACGAGGGAACCGGGGGGGGGGGGGGGGGCGGAAAACGCCAGGGGGGCAATTGGGAATGGGAATGGCGAGCCATCATGAAGCTAGAGATGAAAAAAGAAGGGATAACACGTACAGTGGAAAGATCGAAGAGTGATAGAATTGAACGAGTGAGAAAATGCATCAAATGTTTTGAAAATGATTTTATACGTATATGCACAGATTCAACGGTAGGTTCCTCGATGACTCTTTTGTCAGACAAGTTTTTTCAAACTTATGTTGCAGGTTGTCAATTGTATATGCTTCATGTAAGCAGTATTTCGTTGTGACGCAGAGTTCAGCACTTATCGAACGACTTGTATCCTTGACATTTATCAGATACAAGATGTAAATCAAATAGTAAATTTCATTACAAGTGGAGAAAATGCAATTGACTACCTACAACAAAAGTATGAAAAACTAGTCTCCTGATCATATAGGGAACTAAATCAAACATGGGACTGAAGAACAGAAGGACTGTATATACACTACATTAAAGTGACTTTACCTACGCTTTCTCATTATAAACTCGTTCCACTATTTAACATGTTCTCAGCCCTTTAATAAACGTCTATGTTTGACGTGGATAGCTCAAAAATATGTCATACTATCGAAATATATGACTATATGAGTATATTCCCACAAAACTATCCAATCTTCAATAATCTTTCCGAGAGTAAACTAGCGTAGTCAGATGTACTGCCGTAATCGTTGAGCGACCTGTAGCACCCGTATCATCAATAACAGAAAGATATGTCAGTTTAATTAACGTTTCCGAATCTTTTAATCCGATGACTTGAAAATGTCAAATGTCGAGCGTGGAAATAAATATAAAAATGTATTGTAAAGTGGCTTCTCGATTCATTCCGAATCCACCGTCAGAAAGTTGAGCCTCGATCGAGCAAGATGAAGGTTTCGATTTTCGGGCCCGTCTCGGCGCTTAAAACCCGTCGGCCCGTAATTTTCAAGATGCCGTTTTTAAGGGGGCATCTCGGCATCTGCCACGAGTGAAATTCCCGTGGGCGACAGGGGGATATTCTTCGACCCGGATCGTGTCTAGTGCATCCGCCGATCATCGGTTCCGATCGAAGTCCTCGGGCCCGTATTTGACGTCTCTCAGCTTTAAGTCTCGTTCTTCTCCACCTCCTCCTCCTCCTCCTCGCTCTTCCACTTCTCCAACAGGCTCGACTATTATCAAAAAAAAAATCTTTGCGAATATTCGTCAGTTTTGTTGCACTGCTATAATTATGAATAATTATGAGTGGGATAAGTAGTCGGTTGTTCGACTATAATCGATTTACATCGAAATTCGTGATTAATCTGCTCGGAGTTCTCGCCTCGATTTCTTTTCTTTTTCAGATTCCTTCGAGCAACGTCGATTATTATTGCAGTAGTATCGACGTCATGTTATTCGCTAACTTCACTAATAATAAATATGCACTTACTACTACTAGAGTCAATATAGTGTATAGAAAACTACTGAGCTTATGTTCGATAACAAACGGTTCAAAAATCGAAAATTGACGGACGGAACGTCATGGCGACATTCCAAGATTCCAGCTTCCACTAATCAAATCGTTGCAGTGTAACTCGCAAACACAAACGACTCCTTTAATGACGACGTTCATTATCTGCAGAGTAGAAATATACATCACAATTTAGTTCCATGTTAATACTCGTCGTGTCGAACAACTCTGTATCAATTTTTCAAGCCTTCGAACGTCTGACAGGACTTATTAAGCAAACAAAATCGTCTTGCTAAGCAATTAAGCTCGTGAACTCGAAAAGGAATATTTTTCCGACGCAAGGCATCTGTCTCGTCTCACATGTACGCCCGTGTCACCTCAATTCTGTACGCGTGTGCGTGCGCGATCGAAATGCCAGGAGTGGAATGCCGGACGGCTTATCGGATCGAACGCGATTTGCACAAATAGAGAAGCGCTCGTGTCAAACGGACAAACTGGGTCCGAAAACCTAACCTCCCTCGTTCTTGAAACTCGAGTGCCATCTTTTCTCTCTCTCTCTCTCTCTATCTCTCTTTTTTAATCGAGCGTCGATTACTGTTGCGTCGAGGGCTTAAAACTGAGCGATGCCTTCCTTGCATTGCGTTTGTCTCGATTTATTACTGCTATATTAAAAACAGAAGCCAATCTTATAGTAATGTGCGGGACGACCAAAAAATGAAACGCGCCTTCCTAAAGACATAATTTCACCAGACATGAAACCTCACCTTAACGTGACCGCGTAAAATTAGAGGAATTATATATTCCGCTATGTCCTTAAGGTGCTATTCCATGACTTGCTAAAAGTCCGCAAGAATATCCTTCCAAAAGGAACTGTTGCAAAACGTTAAAGGGATGTTTCGATTGGTCACCTTTTATTTCTGATTACGTTTTCAAGGCATTGGATGAAATGATGGCGAAAGAGATTGTTACGCGAATAAAAAAGATGACTGACTTTCTGAAAAATTCAAATTGTTGCTGAAACTATACAATAATACCTCGGACTTTCGCACGGTCAATCGACATATGCGGCATACCGTACAGAATCTAACGACCCGCCGCCGTCTCTTTCGGACCCATACTTACTCCACAATCCCATGGCCGTCCCGATAATGGAGCGCTTCTCGGTCGCTTTGCATGAATCTAAACGTGTGACGCGGCCGCTTATTCGATGAAGTACGCGTCGCCGATGTACGTGCGTACCGTATGGATGGACGCGAAAAATCGACTTTCTCACGAGTCGCGACTCGGACATGACGGACGATGTACCCTCGCGCAAAACAATCGCCGCTTATACTCGGAACGCAGTGCGTTATTGAAAAAGCGGAAAAGTCGACGCGAGTCTCGGCTCAAAAAAGCTGTAATTACGCGGCTTTTCACTGCTATTAATTTTAATCATTTCAAAACCTAATTGACCGGCTATGGAAAAGAATTCTGCGGAAGTACGAGAGAGATATTTTCAATAATAATTATTTTTCCAGGCGTTCTTCTGGTTTTTGTCGAACTTTCGTGAAAGGCGAAATGAAATGTTGAATTGGTGAAGAAAACTGTTTTCTTCATCTTGTATCGTCGTATGTTGACGATTTATAATACATAACCTCATAATGTTGACCATCAGCGCGGCAGTCGTTGAGCGACTGTAAGAAACGCTCTAACCTCAAAATGACATGAACAGACTTTCGGAAAAGTTGAATGAAATGTGTAGTAGTGGGAAAATGAAGGTTATGTATTTTAAATGATACATAACCTCGATATTTTTACTAGCGTAGTTATACATCCTACTACGCTCGTCGTTGAGAGATAAGAAACGTCCTATAAACGTCATTCTTCAAAGTTCCACTATACATACTCTACTTGTATTTATCAGTTTCCAATATTTGGCGAATCTGATAAATTGCACAGTTAACGTATATTAATCCTCGAAACATTCCGTCAAAACAGCTGCGCCGTGTACGTTTGCCCTTTTCAAACTTAAAACCGACCCAGGCTATTATCGCAATCGATGCTTTTAACGAACCGTAAATCGAAACGAAAATGAATCCATCCATATTTATGGCTTTGATAGTTTCTTGAATTTCTCGCATTGGTTTTATGCGCACTTAAATCTCGCAAAAAGCGTTTCGCTATTCGAGCATCAGCCAGCGACATTCGGAAATACCGCGAGGAATGATCCGCTAATTATATTCAAATCGGGACGATGGTTTTATTTAATTACTCCATCGCCATACGCACTGTCATAAGCAATTATTTATTGAAGTTTCGCGGCGATATTCGGAAATCGGCGTAGCGGGAGATGGATTTTTGTTTTCGTCAATTTGTCCGAACATTAAATAGCCACGGCCAATAATTCTTCCTCTCCGGATTCCTCCCACTCGCCCCCTCGTCGTCCCCTGGGAGTGTTCGCGTTCCATTTGCTTTCTTAATTCCTAATCTCGAAGCGGCAAAAACCTGTTTCTACGACGGCTACGCGTGATTTTTGAAATGTACGACGATGTTCGCTTCGCGACACGCGTTTAGCCACCGTCGTCAAATAGAAGTCGCTGTTCGCATTAAGACCGTATAAAACATTGCTTCTCGACCTGTTATCGATGTCTAAATTTGCGGCGAACGTTCGCCGAATAAGAGACACGGCACGGAGAGTTTTGTCGAATCTATTTCGCCTACAGGTTTTTCAAAAGCGATACTTCGACGATGTTTCGGAATTTCGGAAAGTCATTAAAGGAATTAATAATGAAGATCGGAAATTATGAATCACTGCGTATTTACGATTGGTCATTCTTTTTTGTTTTTTTTTCAACGGTGATTTTATAAATTTTAATAATATATCGAATGAAAATGGTTCAACCAGAAACTAACGTCATACTATCGGATGTAATCTTGGTATTACGTTTAGACCAGCCCCATGCAACGTCCCGATGACCACTTGTTCGCACACGGTGGCTGGCGTTTCCATCGAGACTGCATATACAGTTAAAGTGGTCTACATGCATATACATACTACGTGTAATTGAAATTTATCAACTGCAATGAAGCACATCATTCAATGAAGCATCAAGCCATGAGAAAAGGCGCTTCGTTTGCAGCGCCATCTAGAGGTATGCGGAATATTTAAGAAGTAATGGAAGTAAGATTTATATGCCGACCGAGGATTATGGAGCAGGGGAGTAAAAATCTCTGATATAACTAGGCGGACGATAATTAGATTGATCGAACAGGACACAACACGTACAGAGTTAGATTAAATGGAAAGGAAACTAATGGCCAATCAGAAAGTATACTGCGCCTGGCCTGTTCCTAACGTAACGTTAGGAAAAGAATTCGGGCGTTCCCCGACGAACCAAAAGGTGTCAGACACCCAGACGTACAACAGGTGGTCCCACTGTGTTCTGATTGGCCAATTTTAATGGCTCGTGTATTCAAATTCTATAGAACAGACGGACTTTTAGTGAAGGTCTGTTGCCCTGGAATTGCAGCAACAAATTCATACAAACTTGGCTGGGGATTGACGAAAAAAGTACGGGACGAGAAGGAGATGTTGACTGGAGATCGCAACATCTTCATCGTTCCGTTGTCGCCGGCTGGAAAAGGAAAGTCCGAAAACCTCCAACTCGTTATCGATGCAACGAGTGGCCATCCGGCGTGTCGAAAAGTCTCGCATTATCGGACGCGAATCCGGCGTCCCGTGACCTTGGTGGTTAGGTGCACACCGGGCCGAACACAAGATTTTTTCGGCGTGTTCACGCCCGACGCGCGCCACTGATCGAACCGGACGATAAGTCGACGGTGGAAGCCGACGGTGGATCTTTAATTCGCGTTAATGATTCGATCTCCTACGCTGTACGACTACGACGACAAGTCGGGTAAAACGTCCCGCTACCTCACGGCGAGCGTACGGCTGCGCACGAAAAACCGGTTGCCAGCTTGAAGCTTGGTATACCCAGGCCTCCCTTCCGACTCTGCCCCTCTTTTACCCTCCGTCCTTCTCTCTCTCTCTCCCGCTCTCTCTCTCTCGCTCTCTTTCTATTCGGATGTTTCCGCGTCGAAAATACGACTTCGAAAGCGTACACGAGATCTTCGAAATTCCTGCTCGAATCCGCCAATACCGCAGATCGCGGAAGTCCGATAATGATCGACCTCCGTCGACGCCCCGCGCATCGAGTTCCTTTCGTGTTTTACAAACACCCAACCACTTGCTCCACAACGGTGATTAAATTCTCGCCGAATGCTCGCATAAGGAATTTTTCGTGCAATTTCCAAAGCCGATGGTGCGATCGATTTTGAATCTCGCTATGCTGGATTGGATTGACTGAATACTTTGTCATTCGTGACTTTGATTTTTAAGGGTACCCCATTTCGTGGCGCGCAAACTTTTCCCGAGACTCCACTTAGAAAACATGACGTAATGTCCAATGGGAACAAGGTCCAATAATTGTGGGTAGCGCGAATTCCGCTCGATGAATATAGCACCCAGGCGGAACAAGACTTGAAGGACTTAATTTTGATCATGATTGCAAAGGCGTTAGGCAATATAACCTATTGTTGAGTAACGTACACCAATTATCATATCACGGATTCAGAGTAAACTATGAATGTTCAACATTCTGGTCAACTATGTATCAGACCACCGCTTCGTGAGTAGTCGCAACAATGTACACCCAGCATTATATAGATTGCAGGATCCTCGACATCCTTTCCACCTGTCAGAACTTCTTAGGCAATGCTGGTCGAATTATATAATTCCGATATAAATGACCCACGATCAATTGCCACAGATTCCACCGTTCTCCGGGTCAACGACTGCTGAACCAACCCAATCATTAGTCATATCCCGTACCTGCCGCACATTTTTCAATTTCGTCAACGAGCTCGATCAATTCCATAAATTCATTCCCTCTCTCTTTTCCGATCGATTATTGTCCTTTCGTCGATTCATCATTTCCGTCATTGTCTCAATGTCAGCGAGTCTTTATTCGAAGCCCACTGGGGACAAATTCGGTCAGTAACCGGAATCGCGTCGAAAAAAGAAAAGATGTTTGATTTACGCCAGAGCGAAAGGGACTGCCGACATAATTATTACCATTTAACATCCCTCCAACACTAATCAGCCGATTAAAATGCGGTTTTGTTTGAAATATATTCCGGTCCATGTGAGGAGGGAGAGGACAGAATTTCTCCTAATCTGATCGTGGAATCTCGTGAGAACATTTTTCACAAAAAAATCGCCCGTACACTTCAGTAGGACCTGACTTGTACGAGTGTCTCGTATTTATTATTCTCGAAAATAGAAAGAATCCATTTTTAGCTCTGTATCATCTTTTTTCTGATTTATCATTTTTCTTGTATCGCCGTTCCCTGTTTACTGTGGAAGGCAGGCCTAACCCAAAATGCCCTTGGTCTCGTGTCCTTTTTAAACTACCAACTAAGTCTAATGTAAACTCGTTGGACTGAAGGACCCGCCAATTTCTTTCAGGTATTTAAAAAACAGATGATGAACAACCAATGTGTCCGCATGTTATGTTATGATTATATGCATATTATATTTACATTATAATACTTGTAGCTACGTGTTCAGCTAGCTTAAGGGTGTGATGCATCGTGACGACTACTTAATCATATGCTTTGTTTACAATAAACGATTATGTTTATCACAAAATCAGTATTCATTATCGCTAATTTCACATTTTGCAACGTTCGATATTATTTTGTCATGTACATGAAAATTCTAGAAGTCAATAAACATTGCCAATATGTAAAATTCGTTCGGTCATACATGCGCGATCCCGGTTTTATGCGAAAGTCTGAAATTCATGGATGTCGCGTGACGCTGCGAATGCACCCTTAAGCTCGAACCCATACTCACGAAAACCGCCCAAAATAAACAGGCAATTACGATTGTGTTTTGCAGGTTCGCGTGAGCGTCTTGGACAAGAACGACGTAGCACCGACGTGGGGCCCGGGGCCCTGGAAATTCGAGGTTTCCGAAGAGGCTCCGCCGAACACGATAGTGACAGTCCTGAAAGCTCGGGACCCCGACACGATCGGCACGCTGCGCTACAGCATCGTGCCGAATCAAAAATCTCCGGGGAGCGGCGAGGACGAGGGTGTTCTTGGAAACGGGGTCGAAAGCCCTTTCAAACTCGATCCCGTGAGCGGCCAATTGCGCCTGGCCGAGGCCCTCGATCGCGAGACGAAGGAGAAGTACCTTTTGAGAGTCAGGGCCGACGATGGACTCCAACACACGGATATCACATTGACTATCATGGTGAGTCGACGATTTTTTATTTTACCGGCTGAATGGTCGGACGGAACGCGCGTTCGAATCGTGACGCGAGCGATTCAAATATTGACGATCGCTGCTTTATTTGCAACTATCTCGGCCGCTCCTGTTGGTCGCAACTTTGTTGAAGCACGTCCGGTCGGTGCAGAAATTTAACGACATAACAGAAAGTATTTGATCGAACCTTTAGAATTAGAATGGATATAGAATATTGCAATGTTTGTTTCGTTCAAAGTCTACGACATGTTCAACGAGATGACCAATCATCGCCATGACCAACCATCGGTTTTTGAAGATAACCAATTATCAATTAGACGAGTTTCATTCTTGATAGTTTTGCTTGTTCAATTTTCCAACTCCCCATTCATTGTTTCAATTTCCTTACGTTAAAGGAAATTGGATGCTCCAGTCCAACACTTCCCACAATGATCACGCACCACCTTAAACAACGCAAGGAAAAAATAGAAGCAAGAAATCCTACAGTAGAAATTGCGCACTTTATAAAGTGTGCATGGAATGGACATGAAAAGCCTATCTCAAATATCCTTGAATTCAATGTATATGCAGCGTAGGGAGATTGACCTTAAGTGTCTTGAATGTACGAAACCTAAAGCGTTCAAATTTTATTAGGGATGCTAAGCAAACCACTTCCTATAATGGTTTCCGGTACAAATTGATTAAACAAAAGATGCCGCTCTAAGCGATCGGGTTCGATCAGAATCATTCGAGATGGATGCACCAATCTTGAAACACCCTGTACGTAAATACGGTTTCCAACGAGTACCGGAATATAACTGTCATCGAGGAAAAGGGTGGGGGTTCAAAAAAAAAAAACACCTGCCACGCAAAGCATTAAAGAGACAGTGATGAAATTGAGGGACGGTCGGCTTCTTTGTCTTATCCCGCTGTGGGGCCCGCCCTCTTCGAAATTCGCACCGGGATAAAAAGTCGAGCGCGAGATGGGACAAAAAGTGCGGCGGGTTACCGTATAGCGCTTTATGCGAGGCATCGTCGCGCTCGCGACTCGATACGGGGTTCCGAAGCAGGAAGTCGCGGGCGATCGTTCGACCCCGCGTGGGTTCGGGTTCAAGCATCGTCGAGAACAAGAGCCGTTTTATCTTGCCCCCTTTCATTCTGTCCCTCGCGAACGTTCCCTTAATCATCGCGGCCTTTCACGGCGAACGAAACGCCGATGACGCCGTGGAGCGCGCGAGGAGCGAACCTGCCGGCACATCGATAACGAGGCAATTTCTTTGATTTTTTATTAAGGCTCGCTCGACGTTTAAGTGAAAAAAAAGGCAACTATATATTGAACTTTTGTCGAAGGCAAAAAAAAAAAAGATACGTCAAGGTAAATGTGTGGACAGGAGGGCCAAGATACGGAATTGAATCAATTGCTCGAAAATTCGGCTGCCATATTGTATCCTCCATTTTGAATTTTGAAATTCCATGGTCAGTGTTCCAATTATATCAATATATATTGTGGTGGCCATTGTAGTAGCCGTAGGATTTCAAAATTCAAAATGGCCGTTCAACTCTCTGAAAAATTTCATCCTTCAGCTATTTTGATGATTCCTGATGACTCTGTAGTCATTGAATATCTCATTGTCAACGTTAACTCGTTACATCACCGTTACATCATGTAGGACACCCCGTATATAAATATTAATTTTAAATTTCCACCGATTTTATTTTCCAAAGTGTTACTTTTTTCTTTGCATTATCGTTCCTGCTTTCGTAAGGCCT
The DNA here is from genome assembly GCA_030522945.1 of Trichopria nigra. NCBI lineage: Eukaryota > Metazoa > Arthropoda > Insecta > Hymenoptera > Diapriidae > Trichopria > Trichopria nigra. The sequence continues at coordinate 26,183 of JAPYZR010000211.1, read as the reverse complement.
CGGCGCGACTTGTATATCGTTGATAAACAGGAAGCAAAGGAACACATACCTGAAGCGCGCTCTTAAAAGCGTCCTTAAGGAACGCGCGAGGTAACGGTAATATAAATAAATTCGTAATCATTTACTCTTACAATCTCGCCATCGCTTCATATAATACAAAATCGCTTACTTCGCGACTGGCCCTAAAATCTTTTAGTTTATAAACACGTCAATTGAAATATGCATAACAATAATCATAAATTTAACACGCGGACGACGCAAATAAATATATATATATATATATATATATATATATGCGCAGGGTGATTAAACGAAATATGAAATGTTTTATAAGCCCGTATATACACTATTTGGTTTAAGATACATTATTAGCAATTGAAGAAAAATCACTGTTTGGAAAATAAATCACACATTACGACGCTCCCTGTGTACAATGAATCTATACAGGGTCATTCGAGTGACAAATGGCATTCCCCGTGTATATGCATTCATCGTTTCGTGTAATAAAATCATGTAAATTCAAATTCAAATCTTACTCGCGGCATTCCGGAACTCTTTACAAATATGTTGGGAATGAAGTTGGTTAATCCTATAAAGAACTCTCGTTAATACCTGACTGTCATTGTCTTAAATAACAATTGAAATCATATAGGAACCATTTGCGTTTGGATTCACTCATTGAATGCGGTTTTTCGTCAATCACAACGCGCAGTATGTCGAATGACGTAATCAGATGGCTGATGAATTTTGAACTATATAGTTTGATTGACGCATAGTTTTTAACGAACCCCTATCGGAAACGGTAACCGCAAAACGACCACAAAAAAACAGGTCTAAATCGGTCCCGAAAACAATCAAAATTGGGTTAAAAACCGGAAAAGTACCGACGACGAAACAGAGCTGCTCGTGTACCGGTATTTTCTTGGTTGTTTCGCGGTTTATTATCAACAAATAACCGCAGTAAACCTCATAAATATCGGTATTTTTCGGGTTTTATTGTGGTTTAATTTCGAAAAATGAGTGGATTTTCGACACCGGTATTTGTTCGGTTGTTTTTACTTAATATTGGTTGTTTTCGGGACCGATTTAGACCGGTTTTTTTTTGTGGTAATAATGCCGCATATTTCCGGTTACCGTTTCCGATAGGGACTAGCGTAAACCAATGATTGATCGAAGGTAATCGATGAAACTAAACATCAAGGGCGAGTCTTGCACCTAATGCTATTATTGGAGTAGAATATTACGTAATAATATTAGAGAGAAAATGAAACGAAACAAGTAAATTTGTTACCTTACCCTATACCAGTCTTCGCGTACTGATATTTTGAATCCATCTTCATTCTCCGCCATTCGACTTGGGAATCGCAACAAGCTCGTGCATGGTGGGGAGAAGGATGGAGGGCGAATATTGATTTGAACAGGGCCTACGGTATTCCAAAAGTAATATATAACAATTATACACATACATATAAAACATCAAGTATATATATATATTTACTTTTTAAGTCCAGTTTGGTCAGTGCGAAAGATCGTATCGATTATTATTTACAATCTTCATATCATCTGCCCTTCTTTTCGCGAGACGCCGAAAGTCGCGAGTCCGCGCACAGTTGAGGCCTTTCAGCCGCGCACGTACATACGCGCGTCGGGCCCAATAATTCATTACGGTCAGCCCATAACGATTCGCCGATATATAAAAAGCGATACTCGAAGTTTAACGACCGCGCGAGACAACGCAGCGGAAAAATAAGGGTGACAAGAACGCCAGTCCGAGAGCGAGACGCGATAGTGAGTGAGTGAGTGAGAGGGAGAGATAGATAGAGAGAGAGAGAGAGAGAGAGAGAGAGAGAGAGAGAGAAGACGGAAGACGAGAAAACAAATAAGACGGAAGAGAAAGGAACGCGGCAAGACAGAGGAGGAAAGGAAATGGAAAGAGACGTACTGGCGGTATGCGAGATCGTACAAGATCATAAGGGGCAACCGGGGGGGAGGGGGCGAGCGAATGAAATATAGAAAAACAAAAAGTCGGTATGAAGTATAGTCGACGAAAGAAGTGGACGACGTGAAATCCGAAGGAATATAAGAACGGTAAAGTGAAGACGGGAATGCCGAACAATGAAAGGATTAATTGTTTCAATATATGAATAGGGAGAAGGCAGCCTGAACTTTCTTTTTGCTTGAAATTGTACAAAGAACGATACATTCTGCAGCATGACTTAAGTCATATTTACGAAGCATTGCGTACGTCTCAATTTATCGTGCCGTGTGTCCGACTTAAAGGCGGCTGTCTGTACTAATTCGGAAGAGGCACTATATATACAGTGAATGCATGTAGAATATAGTACGACTGATTTCTTCACTGGTTATCGCGCGAAAATTTTCATTTATCTTTATGGTAAGAAGGCCCTGCCTACTTATCTGTACTGTTGGTTTTCACCCTCCAAATCTATGAAATCCCTTTATCACCTCGCGGAAGGAACATTCGTTACCTTTTTGACTATTTTGAGCTCTACTTTACTTTTATAAATTCATCTTCGAGTAACTTCGGATTGCTTCGGAAATCATCGCAATTCGAGGTGTACACTAGCGCCATCAGGCGGAATTGCATCTTGACCCTTGTTGAATGATCTCATCAGCGTCATCACAATTCGAATTTTTCTTGAATTTCTAGCGCAAAATTTGACAATTGACTTTAGTAAGAATTATACTATATATACCGGGTGTTTGATTAAAAAATTGAACGAATAAATGAAAAATTATGGACAAACAAAAAACGCTCTTGTTATAGAAACGAAAATACCAGCATATGATCCACAATATTTTCTTCTTATTATGTTCGCATGAAATCGACGCCGATCGAGAAAAGCCGTTAGTAATTATACAGGGAAATCATTTAAATATTTAAAAAAAAAATGAGGCGTATCATCGTTGCATTTATAGAATAAGAAAAATTCAAATCGAAAGAAATGAGAGGATGAAGAAAAAGAATGAAGTAGTAATATAAGGGAATTATATGAAGTGGTAAGAAGGAAACGGCAAATGAGAGTGAGAATTAAAGAGCAACGATAAAACAGGCAACAAATGGGCGAAGAAGTGCAGGCTGTGGGAAAAAAACGATAAAAGACGTAACGGTGCAATAATGTACCGAATTAAGAAAATAACCAAATATGAGCAAAAGCGAGACGCTAGCGAGAAAGGGGGAAAAGTTCTATGAAATCCATATGAAATAAAGAATAAATGAATAACGAAAGAAAGATCTATGAAACAGCCGTTCTTTTATCAAAATCTGTCAAAACTTTACAAAGTTAGAAAAACCGATAACGATTTACGAAGATAAGTCGAAAGTATCTTATAGCAGCAACAAAAAATAAGGTAAAGTCGACAAAACTGCCAAACGTAAGAAAGGGCCGAAAAATCGTAAAACGTGGAATTAAATAGGGGAAGATTAAACACAGGGCGGATGAAGTGGTCGCAAAAAAATAAACGTTCGAATAACATAAAGAAGACAAGAGAAAATGAAGTAATAACAATATAATGTGGAATAAACGAGGCAGCGTGCTGGCGAGAAGGAAGAAAAATGAAGTCGGGAAGATAAAGAAATGGAAGTAATGAAAAGTGAAGAACGGGAGAGCTGGTGCGGATGAAGTAGAAGAGTAAGAAGAAGATGAGGGTCCGATGCCAGGACCGAGTACAATCGCAAAAATTGCCTTTATGACGTTTAATGGCTTGGATTCTTTTAGGGGCCAGTCGCGCGCTGCATTGTTCGCGTCCGGCGACTTTTAAAGGCAACAGGAATGCCAGTCCGATCATAGTTTGCTCTTTGGGCCCCATGAAAGCGGCCCGACTCTTTTCTGCCGACACTTGCGGAATCTTCCCCTACCTCCTCCCGATCCTACTCCAATCCCCTCCCCCCCAACCCCTCAACCCGTTCATCTCTTCTTTTCCAAATCCATTTTGTCCCTTCTACCTCATCCTCCTCCTCCTCATCTTTTACTTCTTCTCCTTAATCGTCCTCGATTTTCCCCTCTTCTCCATACATCCCGTTCCTTTCCATCCCTCGGCCCTCTCGGACCTGTTCCAGTTTTTACAAATCTCCTCTCCCCATCGACCTTCTTCTCGAGAGCTTCTCAATCAAACTGTATAAACTGCCGACTTCTCTTTTCTGCCTTTTGCGATGTCGCCCGCTGCTCGGATGACGCTCAGAATCTAAGGAGACTCGCGCATGTGCGAATCGCCGGCCAGACTCTCACGCTGCTTTTGCGCGGACGCAACGTGCCCCGATGTTTTTCCAGCATTTTTCTGCTGCGCGAGATTTCGACGCCGGTACCAGCCGATCCGTTGTCCTCACCGTTGTCTTATTAAATTGAACGGGTGCTGTCGCGACACCCAAAATTTATGGCAGCCTTTGCTGATTAATTCGATGAAATTTTGTAAATTCGCCCGTCAGTTATTCATTTCTGCCCAGCGATTCGTTCAATCTCGAGTAAAAAGTCCTTTACCGCAATTTCATCCGATACGTAGAATTTGAATGACCATCAGAGCGTTTGAACCGGGGACCAATCGGAGATCGGACGGATCGCGACATCGTTCGCCGTGATAAGTGCAATGATCTCGTGTAACGCTCTCGCATTCCCATTGGCCGTTTTTGTACGTCGCATTCAATTCGCTTGAATGCCATCGAATTTGGATCAATCGCATCGAAAAGTCATATAACAATATAATAGCCTCTTGTATTTCTCGTCCAATCACATTATCCCAACTGTTCGCAATGTTTCCAACCCGATCTAGATCCCCAACAAATTGAAATTGATTGACGCAAAACCGTTAAGAAATGGTCATTTTTCGTTACGAGTGGGTAAAATGCATTTACCGACATGAAAAACGTTGCGCGTATAATATGTTATTATTATTAATGAAAAATTGTTAATAACGCAAAGGAAAGAGGAATAATCTAATCCACTCGACACTTCGTGAAATTAATGATCTCCTTTTTCGTTACTTCCAGGTCACGGACACAAATGACAATGCACCTACATTCCAAGCAATGGCGTATTCATTCGACGTGCCAGAAAATGTACCAAGGGGAAGTCGCGTCGGGCAGGTCATCGCGACAGACGCCGATGCCGAAGGCGTCAACAGCCAATTAAGTTACGCTTTGATTTCTGATTGGGCCAATGACGTCTTTTCGTTAAATCCGAATACCGGAGTGTTCACATTGACTGCCAGCCTCGATTACGAGCAGGTAATTCATTTTGACGATTGATGATTACGCGCTGAATTCTCTATTCTATACGCATCATACATATGTATTTGGTATTGTTGAAACAAATTTTGTCAAATTTCTTTTGGAAATTCACGTTATGATCACTTAAATCACTATATACGGGTCTTAGAAACTGATTCAATTATTTTTTATCTTTTATTAGCATTTTTCGAAATTGCGTAACGTCTTAAAAACTGGACAACAAAATAAGAGTTTCGATGACATTAGGGATGACTATAGGTATGAACATTTCCATTGATGTATCTTTGTGGGATTGCCCTAAACCCGTTTATACATTTTTTAATCATTTTTAAAAATAAAAAATTAACTTAAATTTTTCATAAATATTTTGCATTGTAATGGATATTTATAATTGTTAACAATCGATTAAGATTCATGATAATCCTCAAAAAAAAAAAGTGAAAAATACAATGTAAGTGAAAGCAGACATATAAAAGTAGACCCTGAAAATTTAAGAAAAGTTAATAAAACGCACAAAATTGAGGTCAAAGTTATATAATTTGAGAAATGAAAAAGAACCAGCTGTAATAAAATTTAAAATTGACAAAAATTAACGGAAATTAATAAAAAATCAAACGCGAACACACTTAAGCAACACTTACCAAATCTGCTAAAATAGCTGAATTTTTTTAATGAAGCAATTGCATTTTGCAATTTGAATTTTAATTGAATGAAAAAAAATTTGAATGAAGCCAAATTACTAATTGAAATAAAAATCCATTAAAAGTGTCATATAGAGATAGATGTATATAGTTCGAAAACAGAATTTTATGCAATCATTCATTCTTGCAAATTCATTTAGGAAAAGTGAAAATTAAATAATGATAATTATTAGAAAGCAGTGAAATGAGACGTTCAAACGTTAGCAGTGAAGAAAAATGCAATAAAGATTCGAGTAAGCACCGATTAAATTTTACCGATTTGATAATCACCGATAAATGTTCCGATGAAAATCTTACAAAAGTTGACAAAAATCGTACAAAAATTGACAAAATCATATAAAACTTATAGAAACTAACAACTAACAACAAAAAACAAAAATTAACAAATACAGAAAAAACTAAAAAAAAACAAAAGAAATTAACTAAAGCAGAAAAAACTGACAAAAACAGAAAAATATCGCCAAATAACCTAAGAAAACTGCCAAAGAATCGACAAATTGAGACAATATCCTTACCTTACCTTACGAAAATCAATTATAACCGATGAATTCTATGAAATATCTTATAAAATTGCCAAAAACCGATATAAGAAACAGATGGAAACCGACGAAAACCGAAGAAAACCAACAAAAACCGATAAAAACCGTCAAAAACCGGCAAAAATCGATAAAAAGGGACAAAAACATACAAAGAACCGATAAATTAAGACAAAACCATAACAAAAACCCGGAAAAACCGATAAAAACTAACAAACCCTATAAAAGCTGACAAAGCTCTTAAAGATAAACAATAAATTAAAACTAGTACAATTAGGTACAATTAAAAAATTCTCAAATTTATTAAAAACAAAATAAAGGATATGATCAAAAGCTGCAAGACTCAACGAAAATCGACGATGTAAACTGAAATTTCAAACAATCGTTTATATAAAAATACAACGATTAATGCAGAAGATTAGTCGATAAATCAATTATAAAGTTGACATAAGAAGGTCATCAGGTGCCGAAAGAAAAAAACCACAAAATATTTAAAGATTTCCCGTTTGTCCGAAAGTTTCTCTAAAAGAAGTCATGTAAGTACAATCTCATTAAACTCGACGACTTAAGTGGAATTCGGCAATTTCACCCTCAAAACCGAAAATATTCGAATGCGCGTCGCGAAATTCGCGCGAATCGCTTAACGGCAATTGGCCGCGAGAGCACGTTTGTATTCTTGCAAACCGTTGCTCCCCGCAAAAATGCTTAATCGCACTCGACTCGTCGAGCGACCGAGCGTCAGATTCCGATAGCGGGGGACACAAATAAAATAGTAACGTTCGCGACAGTAATTTGTGTATCTAGATCAAAAGCGAACGAATGGCAAGGGAACGAGCGGGGCCCCGGGGACGGCAAAAAGTGGAAAAAAGTCGTTTCCGACTTGACGAACGCCGCGTTCGCGAAATATTCGGCTTGATCGACGTAGGATGGAAGGCGGTTTCAAAAGAATACCGCGCACCAACGTATATCCTCCTCGTCCTCGAGGAAAGAATGGCTGGAAAAAGCGGGTCCATCTCTTCGGTTGCTGCCCCTGCAGTGACGCACTGGCTTCACTTCTCTGCTTTGACTTCGATTCGACGACGTATACGTATATGAAGAAAGAAAGAGCCGGAGTTTGCGAGCGAGACGGAAAGTATTAAATTGATAGAAAAAGAATCGAGAGGGAGAGAGCAAGAATGAGAGAAGCAGACGGAGAGCACGATAATGAGAGGATATCATTCCATCGATTTGAAAAGTTTTTAGAGTATACGGTATCCTGCAAAAACCCCTCTAGACTCCGTTTTCAATATTCGCGCAAGTTTCATGCATTAAATATGAGAATAGTAGAAGTACAAATAATACAAGCTGCAAAATATAGAAATAAAAAAGGGAATGCCGTATTCGCAATGAAGTAATTAATTAAATCAATTGAATTATTATATTTGAATACGTATTCGAATCTTGATCGTTTGTCATCGTCTAAACAGAGTGTCTATGAAATGAGCACCCTGTTTAAAAGAAGATTCGAATCAACGTACGTACTCTCCATTCAATTTCGAGCAAAAAATTCCTTTGCCACATTTTCATCCGACGCATAGAACATGAATTATAAGCGATTGCAGTTGGCCAATCAATGCGCCGGAACGTCATTTACGTCATTCCGCGCCGCTGACGCAGTGACGTCACGTATAACGATAGAATGCTTTGATTGGTCAAAACTTTGATCGCTCGTTGTTCGTAACCTATCTGTCGGATCAAAATACGACAAGGAACTTTTTTACTCAGATTTCAAGGAAGAATTCAATTCTTTTGAAGAATTCACCAAGTTCCTTAAACATATTCAAATAATGACTATAATATGACAATAAATGACAATATGATCGATCCTAAGGATATTATCAATTTTAATTAAGTCCGCGTTTAGTCGGTACAAAATCAAATAGATCGCGTACAACCTGGGGGACAGATTAAAACCAGTTATCTATACAAAAAACGTAAACACAAGAGTCAAGTATCGAGGCTGCTTTCGCTCTTTATCTATCTTGTACTTCATTTATTTCAACGTTATCGCGGACTTATATTGTGTGACAATATTTCGTCCCGTAAGTTACATGATTAATTAAAACATTTATTACGGCAACGCGCAATATTTAAATTACCGCCAATTCAGACGTCTCATTTAAAAAAGTCAAAAAATTGTTTAAATTTATTTTAAAAAAAGTAGATTTCAACATGCGTAAAAAACAAACATGAGTTTTTTTTTTAAACAAAGTCATAACCGATCTAAACAAAATCTCGTCCTTTTCGTTAAAATTTCGAGAAAGACGCCCCTTACATAAAACTTTTTACACGGCGTATGCCGTTCGTTTCCTTATTGCAAAAAATCATATAGGTGCGACCTCTTTACGTAAAATTTTTAAAACCTTCGCCTCGCGTTTCGCGTAAAAAAATATCGAACGCACGATTTTTGCATATTCGAAACAATACACCTTTTCACGTTTATACGCGGGCTCCGGCACCAAAACTGCGCGCAGTGCACCGAAAAGTCCGCGAGGTCGGGACCATCAGCGACGTCGAGCTTCATCGTATAAATTACGAAGGATGCGGCGGCGGCGGCAGTTTCGCCTCTTTTTATGGCTCCCTGTAGAAAATACAGTACGAAAACGGCGCCCTTTCTCCGCAAATATGACCTATACTTAAGGATTTTACAAGGACCGATTTTCGTCGGGCGCACAACGTGTTATTTCTGCGTTTCCACTCTGTCGTTCGGCATATGCGCGCGCGTAAACACATACGTCCGCTCGAAATAATCCCGGCGCGTATCTGGCAGAAGGGCGTTTAACCTGATGAGGGGTTCTATAAACGTCTTTCTGCCATTCTACCCCCTTCGCTCCTTGTCTGTCCTTTTCGCCACCGCCGCGAAACTTTCACCCGCTCGCTCGTCCTCTCGCTCTATTATCCACCAGCATTCATCGCCTCCACCTCCACACCATTCTACGTTTTCGTCCATTGCATCTATAATCTGCCGATGTTTCGCCCCGAAATTTGGGTGGGGACATACTACGAAAGTGCGTTTTTTTGCCGTTCGCATGCGAGTTTTACTGCCGACGTGCGGTCTCGTAAATCCTTCGCATGTAGTCATTTTGCAACGTATGCTGCAGGATTTTTGACCTTCGAAAAGTATTGAAAAATTTGCAAGGGTCCTAGAAAGCAGGATGAATAAAATCAAACAATTACCTGATGATGGGCATATGTCGATAATTATAGGAGTATATGAACATGTATTCTTATTGGTAATGAAATACATGTCACGTATCGATTGTACAATTTTTTAAACAATTTTAATTCGACTTTTTTACTAATGATGTGTAAAAAATTGATATTTATATGTTATTTTCACAATTCCAATCAACAACTTTCATTTAAATTTTAATATAAAATCATCCTTTGACCTGTCATAATGAATGAAGAAATGACGTGTAAAAAACATTAGTTTTATATATGATATTTTCCAGCACCTTTCATAAGAATTGACGTCATAACGTGTAAAATAAAACATTATGTTCAGATGATATTTTTACACGTCAAAGCAACAATTTTATTATAAATTATAATATAAAAACATCCTTTAACTTTTTGCACAAATTTATGTAATGACGCGTAAAAAACATTATCTTCAGATCGTACATTTTACACGTCAAATCAACATTCTTTTATGTAACTTCCGAAATGAAAATCTTCTATTACTTTTCATGAAAAATGAAGGAATGACGTGTATAAAATATGTTCTTCAGATGAAATTCTTTACGTGCCAAATTATCTTTCTGTAACTTTTGATATAAGAACGTCCTTTCGCGTTTACAAAAACTTAAGAAATGACGTGTAAAAAACATCTCCAGATGATACTTTTTACATGTCAAATCTTTTGTATTACTTTTCACGAAAAACTTTAAATCATTATAAAAACGTCAAATCAATATACTTTCAATCAACTTTTGGGATAAAAACTTTCTAGAATTTTTCATAAAAACGGCTTTTAATTTTATATAACAATATAAGAAATTACGTGTAAAACACATTTTACAAGTAAAATCCTCCTTTAACTTTTTACAAGTCAATTTTCAAGGTTACGATTGAACATTGTATTTTTTTTTTTTAATCTCGCGTTTCATACGAAATCTGATTTTACTTATTAAATAAAAAATATATAGACGTGTAAAATATAATATTTTCAAATGATATTTTTTTACTTGTTGAATTTATTAGGTAACTTTAACAATAAAAAAAACTTGTTATAAAAGCTTAAAATGTGACGTGTATAAAAACATTAAATTACTTTATACATGTTAATTTTCAAACTAAAGAAAAATGACTGATTCAACATTTTTTCTCATCAATTTTCATGTAAGAATGGAAGAACTTGAATAAAAAACTTTTTGTTTTGAAAAATAACGTACATTTAAACGGTCCTTTTTTAAAGTGATTCAATAAATGACGTGTAAATAATTATCGTTTAAAGATTACTTTTACTGTGCAAAATCCATTACACTCTCTCGTGTAAAATATGCTAATTATATTTAATGATTTTTTATTGCTTTCTTCAAAAATGTGGAATATATTCAAGATATTATGTGTAAAAATTATTTAGGAGTCACATTTCTTACATATAAATTTCAAGAATATAAATCATCAAATTGAAAACTTTCCTAAATAAGATATTCTCTTTGGGGCAAAAGTCTTCATCAACCTTTTGAATAAAGAATTAACGCGTAAAGAATATCTTCAAATACCCTTCCTTCTGTCAATTTAAAAAATTGTCAATGTCAATCAAGACATGAAAAAATTTGTTGATTTCGCTTTAACCCCCTTTAACGACATCTCAATTACGGACAGAAATTCAAATCGGGCAAGTCCGCATGCGGCCGGTTCGCGTCCGACCGGCAATGAAATATGACGTTTCTATGCTTGGAATCTCCAATGGATAGCGAGTGAAATCGGCCTGCTGTGGTCGCACGCGAACGCCCGATGTACCTATGGTGTACGTGTAAAAAAATCGCGCTCGGTGACAACCGCGACTATAAGTCGCTTTCACAAGGGACATATGGGACTTTTGATAAATTCAAACGTCGCCTCCATAAAGACTCGCCTCCTTCAGATTCGATCTGTGTGCACACCGCAGGTTTTATATATAAGTCTATTTATCGTGATCGAACTCCGCCGTAACCGCCATACTCGATTTATCGCGATATTCGCCTATACGCGGTCTTTATTCGCTTTCCCGCGCGATTTGTACCGGAAAGTCGAGGGCTATTGTTTTTTGCTCGCCTTTATTTATCGATCTTACATTTTTACTCCCAGAGGGAAATTTGTACATTTCGGAGAAAACTTCATGGTCCGCACGTGTACCGCGCATAAATTTTGTTTTAGTGATATGGCGTCTCACTTGGGGAAATCAGTCCGGAATGCTTTGCTTTCTACGAAAGTTATTTCTTCCGTCTGTCGGTCAAAGCCAATAGACATCGCGAGTCATTCATTTTTCAAATATTTATATTCGATCTGTATTTTTCTCTAATTCATGACGTATCGAGCGTGGAACAGTAATGTCTCGATAAATGACGTCGCGCCAATTTTCTACATTTTATCTGTTTTATCCACTGATGTTAAAGTTTACCGATGTACAAGAGTAAGCATAACACACATAATTCTACAAATATTAAGGTGGCTCTAAAATAGAGCACTTACCGACCTAACCTCAAAACAGTAAAAGTATAAATAAAAAACGTTTCAATCACTTTTTATTTAAACTTTTATCCTTGAAAATCTCGGTCGGTAACTGTTCTACTTTAAAACCCTCTTAAGAGTAATATCCCTATGTGTCTGTAGACATCTGATTAATTACGTTTTACCGACTGATGGTAAAAATGGCTATTTACGTTCGTCATTATCATCAGTCGGTAAAATCGGCCATATTAATTTCGAAGAATGCCAGAAATCGACATTTCGATTTCGTATCAACGCGAGAATACTTTTGTACGACGTAACATTACTGCAGATTTTCAAATGTTTTTGAAAATATCAAGAAGCAAAGTGGTGAAAATATGTCATTTTGAAAATTCTGCTGCAAAATCCTCACGCTAAATGAAATCGTCAGTAGTCCAATTCCGCGTGTATAAAAGTGGAAACTTGCATTTTGATCAGGCAATTGGAAAAACAGAAACGACCGCAAAAAGTTGCACTTTTGGACCCCTGAAAAAAGTCTCGCTCCAAGTTCGTCAACTCGTACCACACAGCTCGCTAAAGCAGCCAGTGACTCGGCAACTAAGTAATAAAAGCGGAGCGCGCGCATTCCGGGAAAGAGATTCGTCGATCGACGAAGAAACTTGAAAAATTCGTCGGCGCGTGTAATCAGCGCGTACGTGTGCGCGCGCACACACCATATATAGGAGGCAATTTGAAGGCGGGAATGCGATCTGTAGGGCTTTAACTTATTGGGAATATTATTCCCGATTGCCGGCGACGCGAAAACATTTATTGCGCTCTTAAACGATCACGATCCGGGGGTAATCGCGATAGTCGAACCGTATCGTAAATGCATATATACGGGCCCGTGGCGTGTACGTTTCGCAAATTTCGAGATATATCGAAGCGGCTGCGCAACGCGAGATCGCTGCCCGCGATTCGGCGATCAATGGAGAGAAAGTCGCGAATGAATTTTCGATTTTCCACGGGCACGTTCGGCCATTTTTACGCCCCCGTCCTTTGCGAAATTCCGTGATTTTTCTCCGTGTCGATCAGCGCGATCGCGTGCAAAAACGCGAAAATCACCGATAAATCCGTTTTAACAAGGACTCTGAGCTTGCGGGCCGTTCTTGAGTATTTCAGTCATTTTTCCGCGCAATTACTTTTTACGGTACGAGTCGCGGCATGTAAATTATATACGCCACCGTGCCATCTGACAAACCTGTAGAGAAATGATGAGCTGCAATGTCGTACAATTCAGGATTTTACGTGATGCAGCCTTCATGATCTGTTTCGATCTTCGGTGCGACCTTACGCGACCTCGCGTTATCGCAAGCGAGTGATCTTTCAGTGATATCTGTTTTACCGACGACGATTGAATGGCATCACGCACAATGTCAATCCACGATGCCTGTATACGGGATCTTTATTCGAAATCAATTACATGGAGAAAATATATGGGAAACGTAAAATTTTTAAGTTTCTCTTTCCATCCCCGGATTAAACTTTCGAATTCTCACAGTAGGATACAGAATGTGCGTTCATACCTCTTTATGTAAATATGTATATATATGTTTAAACGCTTTAGAATTCTTCGAATGTTTTGGTAAGATCTGTTTCACCGGCTGATGATCAAACTTTAGGGTCTTGATCTCTCAAAGTTCAAATGATGTATGTACGCGGAAACACTAGCTAGCTAATTAAAGCAAATAATTCGAGCAAAACGTGGAAAATGTGTAATTCTTATTAGATTGGGAATCAGTCGTATGAAAAACGCGGATAAGAAGCGAGCGCGCATTCCGAGACACCGAATGAGGAATTCGTAATGGCGCTCGCCGAGGGCGCCGAGCAAACAAAGCGCCTCGAATTAAAAATGAAACAATGGAGTGTGCGGGATCTCCGAGTTATATTATACTTAATCATCGTTATAAATCGTATCGATCAAAATCGGATTTATCAAGGGAGCGTTCTCTTTCTGATCCACAGGTCCAGCACTATATCCTCGTGGTCCAGGCCACAGACGGCGGCGTACCTGCACTGTCATCCACCGTCACGGTCTACTGTAACGTCGTCGACCTCAACGACAATGCGCCGATTTTCGAGCCCGGGCCCCACGCGGCGGACATTCTCGAGAACTCCACCGTGGGCACCGTCGTCCTGACGGCCGCCGCCCAGGACCTGGACTCGGGCGAAAACGGCGAGGTCAGGTACTCCATCCTCAGCGGGGACGAGACCGAGGATTTTGGCATCTCGGACAACGGTACGGTCTTCACCAGGAAGCACCTCGATCGGGAGGTCAAGCCGATCTACAATCTCGTGCTCTCCGCCGAAGACAGCCCGCGACCGCCGTCCACCGCTTTGTCCTCCACGATACAGGTGAGTTTTATCGAGATCGCATTTACAACTTTCGTCATTTTCGCAAACAGAGTCGGTGGCTCTTTATTACCGTTGATGTACGATAACATTACCGCGATTGTGCAACGAGTATATATAGGCGACTTTGTTACCGTGCAAACGGGATATCGCGATGTAGCAATTGCATTTTCGTTGTATATCATCGTACGACGGTTTTGGATTGTCGGCTCTTATTGCTTTATGACGTTTCATGCGCCGTTTTATAGCTTATGAGTTTTTACGATGTATCGTAACCTACCGCGATATTCAGTAAATTTTTTACGTCACTTTTCATTTCGTATATTTGATTCGGCTTGCGAAGACCTCCTTTCCATTAAATGCAGTTAGTCCGTACTTGCTTTTCACTGGAAAGCCCTACTTGTAAAGTGTTTAAATTGAAAAATATTTTATTATTGAATTATGCATGATGAAGTTGGTAGCCGCCATTGATGCTATCACTCGGCATTGTATTTCAATATTGCATGCAGCCACCTGATGGAAAATACGGATAGGCCACTCCCTTTGTGACTGTAATGGATTATTTACAACCTTGATTAAAATAATGCAATTGCTTTGTTGCTTGAATGGTTTGTCCGTTAAAATGTAACTCTTTTCAAACTGATTATTCGCACGAACGAAATCCCGATTTGTTCGCAGGTTACGATCGCACTGCTAGACGTGAACGACCTTGCCCCTGAGTTCATATCAGCGAATCAAACGTCGATAATGGAGAACTCGCCCTCGAATACGGTGGTGATGGCGGTAAAAGCCGTGGACCGTGACGAGGGTCGAAACGGGTACGTCGAATACTCTCTGGAGAACAACGATCTTCCCTTTACCCTCGGCGCTGTTGACGGGTTGCTACGGGTTTCCGGACCACTCGATCGGGAACATCGTCCCAATTACACCCTGGAAGTCACCGCCAAGGATCGAGGAGAACCGCCCAAGTCAACGACCACTCGGGTCACCGTAGTGATGCTGGATGAGAACGACAACTCTCCAATCTTCGACCCGAGACAATATTCAGCAACTGTCGCTGAAAACGCTAGCATTGGTGCCAGTGTCCTGCAGGTATGTTTCTTTGAATAGCGATTGTTTCTTTTATTATTTTCTCGTTTTTAAGTTTATCCAACGTATATGCTTTGCATCGCGTAGTTGAACTACAAGATTGTTTGACAATGTCATGAGGTGTTCGAATTCTGGACAGTTATTGTTGTCGATGTGTTTGCATCGTTACGCTAATTTGTCAATTTTCAATTGCCAGGTTATAATGCAACATATGACAATCGGGAATAGTTACAAAAGTTTCTGATGAGGACTAAACAATTGTTGTTATATACCGACTTGATCCATAATACCTAACCCAACAATTATGCTAAAATATCGAAACATGTAACGAAGGCGGAACGTAATTTTCTGTTTACAAATAGGTATCGGCCAGTGACCGGGACGAGGGAGCAAATGGCCGTGTGCGCTACAGCATCACGGTGGGTGACGACAATCGCGACTTTACGATTTCGGAGGACGGCGGAGTGATCAGGGTCGCGAAGAACTTGAATTTCGAGCGCAAGTCGAGGTATCGACTTACCGTTCGGGGGGAGGACTGCGCACCGGAAATCGGAGGAGTCTCACGCGACGACACGGCTGAAGTGATCATCACTGTCTCTGATATTAACGATAATGCTCCGGTTTTTCTCGACTCTCCTTACCTGGCGCACGTGATGGAGAACATGGTTCCACCAGGCGGCGGATTCGTGATACAGGTAATTCGAATCGCCGTCAATTACCCTTAACCCATTCCTCGAAATTACCCGGAACACGCATGTGCACCCTATGCAAATCGGCGTGCGCTGAAAGAGAAGTTGCCCGATGAAGTTTTTAATTATTTTTTACACGCATTAAGCCTCCGCCGCCGCCGAAGAAGGCTCAAATTTATAAGGCTCGAAGGGTCCACGAGACGATTTCCAGGACGAATCCGATTCGTCCTTTCCAATTTGCTGCTTCGCGTGTCGCGTCACGTTCGGTTACGGTTATTGAATTGATTGATGGATTTATTGCCGCTCATTCGGATTTACATTCGTTGCGTACCTTGCTTGACGCGCCGCCGATAAACGCGGAAGCTGCCCACGGTCGGTAAGTTCGAAGCTCGAGTGTGCGATGACAGCTTCCGATGCAGCGAAACGCGATCGATTATTATTATATCTGACAGAATTTTACATTGTAGCGGTTTCGTGCGTCTTACAAAGATATTCTCCTCCTGGAATTATCTTAATAACTCGTTACGGAAGTAATTAATTGTAAGTATCGGTCATTTTGCGTTGACAATTATCGTCAATTTTGAAAGTTTGCCCGCGGGGCTTTGCATTTTCCGCATTTCGTGAAATTGCCTTCTTTATGAAGTAATTTTATGAATGGCACCTTTCGTAAATGATTTCTTCTTACTGTATCTTGTAAAACAAGTCCTCCACTAATTCTCCACAATCCAATAAGTCCCTTTGTTGCTCAATAATAATTAATACAAACAAAACAAATTTGATTAAACTTTATTGAAATATCCTTTCGGTATAATGTGTCCTTTTTTCAAATATTGAAAGAAATAATATTTCATAATCTGTTCAAAAATATTAATACACATTTTATCATTAATATATTAACATATATTGATAAAAACGAAGTAACGTTACTTTAAAATCTGCATCTCATATCTCATAAATAAATAAAATTTTCATTTCTATTAACCTGAAGTTCGCGCGATGAAAAATCAAATTGACTTTTCAGCAATTTCAAACGTCTCTTTTTTCCCTGCCCGTAAACTGTGAACGTCGCGCTCAGGTATCCATTACGGAAAACATACCGATTGCTCGAAATTATTATATCCTCTTCCACTAACCGACTTAACTTGTTTATTAATACGACAGCTTTTACCGACCGATCCGAGGAGCCGGCTGTCGTTATGCAATTTTCCACGGAATATATCGTAAAATTTTATATTGTAAAAAGAATCGCGGAATGTCTTTTTAATATTATATCGTTCTCGAAAAAAAAAAAAAAATTCGACTTTGAGACACAGCGGTCTGGTTTCTGCGTGGTTTTTTTTCCTTTGCCGACGCGGTTGCGTTTAGAACGCAGGCGGCATCAATATTGAAGGAAGTTGCTGTTTCATAACGGGAAGTAATTGATAGCGAGATATTAATTATGCAATTAGAGACGTTTCACGTCGGAATTAATTGAATTAATTAGAGACGGTATTAAAAAGTGCATAAAACTTTTTTTCATTATCTGAGAAAGTATTTTGTATAACCTTATTGAAACGTAATAAAAGTTTTTTTTTTAATAGGAAAACGGGGGAGTGGAATTTAAATTATGATGATTTCTTAATTTTGACAAATCTCTTTAGACGCAGTGTATATAATTTACATTTCGTAATGTTTTTTTTTTATTTGACTAATGTGACTTGAAATAATTTTAAATAAGTAATAATTTATGTGCGGCCAACTTGACTGTTACTACTTAAGAAATATTTTATAAAATTGTTGTTTCAGTTAATACGTGTTGAAACGTAAGCCCATTAAATGTAAATGTTTTATTGTTACAAACGTCACATTAGAGTGTCTAAAACGCTTTCAATACGTTACTGAATAATGACTATGAAATAAATGTAAATGTATTTTTATTTATTGTCACTTTTGTCTGTTACTACTGAAGCGCGCAGGTAGTAAACAAACTGATAAAATAATAAGTAACATTTTTTTTTTTTTTCGTATCGACATTTCTTTCTAAAAATATTTTCGTTAAATAACAAAATGAAAATTGTCTTACATAACAGAATTTAATGACAAAAAGAATCATACAAAATAAAAATTCTAATTATTCTTAGAAAATTCCTTTTTCGAGAAAAAAATATGATTTTAATATATTTTTATTAGATAACGAAAACCAAAATACACTTAATTAAAATAAAAATATCAATTAACGAGGGCCGAATTTGTAAACGTCGATTTTTTAGTTAATTAAATGCAGCGCACGGAGAAATTCGCCGAAATCTAATGCAATAAATAAAAAAAATACCGATATCGTTATTACTGAATTACACTTTATTGGCATTTGGTAACGATGAAAAAAAATTACATATATATACATATATACATTTACCGCTTATAGGTCAAGGCATACGATGCCGATACTCCGCCGTACAACGATCAGGTGCGCTACTTCTTGAAGGAGGGTGACACCGATCTTTTTCGAATAAATGCGAGTACCGGTGATATATTTCTGCTACGACCATTGGACAGGGAATTGGTATCGGAGTACCTACTTACGTTGGTCGCCATGGACACCGGTAAGTCGTTTTCTTTATATAATATTATAATGAATACGTCACATAATGCCTCGAGCTTAATTAATATTCAAATTTGATTAAGTTATTGTGTATTCGAAAACGGAACACGCAGCTGAGCTAATAATTTAGCGTTATTTGAAATGATACTGAAAAACATTCTAAAACTTCGAAAAAATGTTCTTGTTAACATTTTTACAAATTGACGCTGATACGAAATCTTTCAAAAATATGAAATCATCAAAAAATGTTTTTGTTGTACAACATACAGAAATAACTCATTTTGTATCGAGTAAAATAAATAAGACCAGAAAAATAGGATAATCGATATTTGACCATCGCCAAAATATTTTGGCGAGTTACTAAAAACGAATTTTTAATGACCATCGCCGAGGCAAAGCGCCAAGGAACGAAATCTAGCACTTTCTAATTGGGCCGCAACAACGAATTTGAATAAATTGGCGTCGGTGCGGGCAATTCATAAAATCGTTGATAAGATCAGGATTCACGGATTAATAAATGGACATGTATTAAAGGCGACCCGGAACGACGCGAAAGTATTTAAAAATCAACGGCGAAGAATAGATATCAAACGGAACGGTCATTCGCCGTCATATTTCCTGCCGTACGCGGTAATGAAACCATATTTTAATGACATTCGTTCATTCGCCTGATTAATGAAGAAATTAATTTACAAAAGTGTCCGAAAACCTACTTATGTTTTACACTTTTGAACGTATATCCAGCAGATTAAAATATGATAAAATCCTGCAGTTGTTCGAAAATTAATCGTCCGCTATAGTCATTTTTATTAGAGAAACTAAATAATTACAGGTTGAAAACAGGATGATATAGTAAAGATGAAAATTTTTTGTTTAAAAGATGTTTCTTTTCAAATGGTTTTTAAAAATTAATTAATGTTTACAAGAATCTTTTTGCAATTGAAAATATAGGAGGATTGAAATGAGTTAATGAGTGAAACATGATTCGCCTTGTATTCGTTCATTATACGTATCCAGAAATCATCTACGATTTCATCCATAATTTCGATCTTTATGTTCATTATTTATTTATGAATCTTCTAAATTTATCATCGCTTTGGTCCGGAAATTATGCATTATTATTAATTTCCAATTATTCAAGTTGTCCGTTTAATGTCCACTATTCGTCCAATCAAGTCCATTCTTTTCGAATTTCATCGCGATCAAATATTGGATGAGAACGAAATATTTGTAGGGTGGAAATATGTTGGAAATATGTCCGAGTGGACGTTCTAAATATTCTTTTTATTACTTAGTGCTGTACGACAAAAATTCTGTCGTATAAATTCGAGGATTCTTTCTAATGTCAGTCAGGGATTTTCCAAAACGTTCCAAAAGTTCAATGTATTCTGATATAATATTTAAATACTATCAAGAATTTATCTTTTAAATTTTATTTCGAACGTTACATAAAACATAATATCGTTTCTTATATTTCTGATCAATGCAAGATATTGCCATTTGTATCGACACTCAAATCGTTCAACGTTCATTACACAGCGACCGATTAAATATCGATACCATTGATATATTTTAATTTGTATCGCGTCCACTTAATAATTTATATTATGTCGCGTACAACATTCGCGATTATACGTACATAATATAAGTGATACACGTTACTTTTGTTTCGAATTATATGACAAGTTATGACAATAAATGACAAATTCAATTTCTTTGCGATAAAATAAATACATATATAAATTTTATACAAGGTGGTATCGAATGTTTCAACTTATCGATCATCGACTGTGATTGCTAACGCTCAATTTTATTTTCACAAGTCATTGCGCATTAATAATTGACGTTACCTACTTTTAGAAATGCTACATAAAAAAATGAGTTACGAAACAAAATTGTTACTGTAAGATTTTAATCGGCATTATTATTGATGATGTTTTGCCGTGCGATGACATCATGTAGATCTCTCGATAATGTAATTTTTGTCATTAATTTCGTGATTAACAACATTATCAGCGGATCCATTTCGCAATCAAAGACTTTTGTTTTTTTAATAATCAACATCTTTAAAATATTTAAAACAAGTAGTAAAAAAATATTATATCAAAAAGAAAATAGTATAATTGTTGATATTTTATAATTTATGATTTAATTAAGTTTTGTGTAATGTCCTTAATTCTTTCATTATTTAAAAAATTTCACACTTCTTTGTCATATTAGAAAAATGTTCGTTTTTAAACATTGTGATTTTCTTGATCGCTAACAAATTCAAGATTTAGACATAGAAATATATTTTATATATATATATATATATATATTAAATATATACATATATCAGTATACTGACGGATATATGGGAAAGGATTACGTGTTTATATACTTTTGTTCATGTTTACCATTCACAGAAAACAAACTGTATTTTGTATGTTTACTGACCTTTAAATTTTGTCAACGTAGATGAGAAAAGAAAATGATGTATTAACGATTGTCTCATATATTGTAGGGTAAATTAGACTCCTCGAAGCAAATATTAAGTGTACGATTGTGAAATTTTTTTTATAACAAAATTTTCTATTTCTTTTCTTTTTTCGTTGGTTTCCGTAGCCAAAATCTTTACATTTTTAAAATTGAAACAATATGAAGCTTTTATTCTATGTTGAGGTAGCCCTGTACATTTTTCTTCTGGTCCATTGTTCTCCTCGTGTTCTTTCAGTCTTGTTTCCAAAATAGTCTGCTATTTTGGCCAATATAAATTTTCTCACATTGTTTGCACAGAATTTCGTACGCAATGTTGCTCATTTTATTAATAATAATATACAACTCTGATTTTTTCTTTTATTATACTTTTTGCTAATTTTTCCGCTAGTCCTCTAACAAAAGGTAAAGAAACGGTTTTAATAAATTTGGTATTGTTATTGTTGTGTTTTATACCATTTATAAAATAGTATAAAAATATATAGTATAAAATATATACTTTTTTCTGAATTTAATCTCTGGCATGATCTCTTAATCCAACGACAACGTCGATTTTATACTTTGTAGGGTGTTTAGATAAAAAGTGTATAAATATTATTCCTTGTTATATTTCCAATTTTTACTTATTAAGCTGTAATTTTGTCCATTTTTATTAATGTTTGCTGTTTTTCACTTTCACACCATTATTGTCGTTTTTTACCATTAAATTAATAATTTGATATTTAACGTCTTCTGGTCATTTTTATCGGTCGATTTATAATTTTTATCGTCTTTTTCGATGAATTTCAAAAACTTTATAAATTCAATGACGTTCTGTCAATCATCTACAATGCATATTGTTTCAACAAGACAGTCACCTACCGAATTATCGTTAACGACATGCAAATAACGAAATAGTTGCAACTACTATCTACACTAAAAAAAAAAATTTGTTATTTTCAAGTAAATATTTACTTGAATTAAGAAAAGATTTTCTTGAATTAAGTAAGATTTAGTAAAAAGAAGAAAACATTTTCTTAATTCAGCTAAATATTTACTTGCTACTATTCAAGTAAATATTTACTTCAAAATCACAAATTTTTTTTTCAGTGTATATTATATAGGAGTCGGTCTAGTTATCTTTTTTATGGTACATTTTACTATTTAAATACTATAGATTTAACCACTTAGGTAGTTATAAATCTAATGTCCTAATATTTAGATAGTAGATCCAACCATGTACAGTAAATGAATCGTCCATTTCCGATAACGAACAAATCTCGACTGTACCTATTATACGTGCGAAAATATCAAATAAAGTCAATATTGCACCTTATCAATATCTTATTATCGGTCTGCTGATAATTTAAATAATAATTAGATAATTTATATCGACCGCAGAGTGCGAAACGCATTGCGTTCCTGCGCTACTTTCCCACTATATGCTCGCCTCGAACTGTCACTACCATATACATTAACATCGATTCGAATGCAAATTTACATTTCTGAGTGACAATCGTCGTCGAAAACGCATCTGAAAAATCAGCCGAGTCGTCGATAAAATCCGACATGGCCTATTAATAACTAAACGCCACTTACACGATGGAAAAAAAAAGAAAGGAAGATCGCGGACAAGCAAAAAGTAGAAAATTGCCTCCATCGGCTTCTATTTACCGACAGGCGCGATGTGTCAACGGCGATACAAGCGCATCTGCCTGCGTAATGCGCTTGTCAAAGTGCACTCTTAACTTTGTACTTTAAGTGCGTGCCCGCGCGCTCGCGATACACCGCGATGCGCCCGCGATACGCAGTCCGCGAGCTTATGCACGTGTGCGTGTATGTGTGTGCGTGTGCAACATGTTGCATACACACACACGCACACGCGTGCACCGGATGTGAACAGCGGCCCCGAGTCTCTCGAGAAAAGGGAGCCTAGATACAGATGGGAGATAGAGACGCGCACGCAGTTTACGTTTTTTTCTTCTGTTTTCTTTTTTTTTCGAAAATAAACCAACGGGATAAATTGGAATGCAGAATCTGTACGCGCGTGCGTCTCGGATTTTAGGCCTCCCTCACACCCCGAGAGGGGGAGAGAGAGATGCAATGATGTTCGGTATTTTGTATTTCTTATGCCACGGACGTCTCTTCGAAATTGCGTGCGCTTGGAAGTTGGTTTGTTAACGCGCTTGGAAAAATGCCCCACTACTTTGTCGACCTCCTTTTTGCAATCGAAGATGAACTTAATTTTTTAGTGACGATTTAAAACAAATAGAACGACTATTTTTTAACCGTGATTTTTTTTTTAGTTTTGTTTTAGGGTTTATTTAGAATATTTAAATCGTATTGCAGTACCTGACATTACAACCTCATGGTATGATCATGCGGATCTACCACATGCTACCATACTATTATACCACGTGATACTGCCATACTGCTACGGCACATGGTATTATTATTTTCCTCTACTACATGTTATTACTACACTGTTCTGTCACATAGTGCTGTCACATAGTGCTGTCGTATTGCTGTACAAAGTGGTACTGTCATACCGTTTTACCACATAGCATTCCCAGTCAACAATCACAGAAGTTATGTCCCATTTATGTAACAGTTACATCAAAATGTCCGCCTCCAAATTGTCACAGTTACATAATAGGAATTGT
>JAPYZR010000210.1:0-46673 GCA_030522945.1 Trichopria nigra | reverse complement strand
TTTCAGGGAAAAATGCAGATCCCATCCAGATTTTCCAAGCTCGTATATCCCGTACTGGCCCCGTATATGTTCGGGGAAAACCGATGCCAATTTCTACCTTAATATATCTAGCATATAGACTTAAATTTGGAGGACAAAATGTTATTATTCTAGAAAATCTCGATGATTAAGAATTACACATGTTTTCGCATTTTTTAGAATTTCTTTCCTGAATTAGGATTTTTTTAATTGACATTTTTCAATAGATTTGCATCTAATTTGTAAAACTCAATTTGAATATTATGCTTGATTTTTTTTTAGTCTTATGATGGTTCAACATGTAATTTATTTGTAAAAAATTTTGCATAATTTTACAATTGTGTATTTTTTTTCAAAAGCTCATATACACCTGCTAATTAATAAGTATCAATGGATATCGCTTAGGTTAAAAAAAGTCAGTGATTGCAGCCGGAAATTTCGATATCTGCTCACCTAACGTTCAATAAGGCTATTAAAGTGTTTTTTTTTTTTTTTAATTTAATTTCAAGACTGCATGATATACCTTATATATTCAGATTTGTACACTCTATCTTAGAAGAAAAAAACAGAAAGAAAAAAGACATCGTTGTCTGAGATTTTTTGTTTTGTCCTGGGAGGAGGCTTCTTAATAAAGTGATTATCATTGTGAGAGATAAAAAGTTTTTTTTTTTTTAAACGGAAAAATGTGATCTTATATTTTTTTTTTTTTTATGAAATTCTTTTCGACT
The DNA here is from genome assembly GCA_030522945.1 of Trichopria nigra. Lineage (NCBI taxonomy): Eukaryota > Metazoa > Arthropoda > Insecta > Hymenoptera > Diapriidae > Trichopria > Trichopria nigra. The sequence continues at coordinate 45,927 of JAPYZR010000210.1, read as the reverse complement.
TTTAAAATTTTTCTTAAAGTTGAAAAATATGTATGAATAAAATTATTCATACTTATTCATCAATAAAAATAATTGGCGAAATAAAGTCTAGTGATTATAAAACAAAAAAAAAATTGATAAACCAACAATCGAAGAATTACTTTTTTATCGAGTCACGTCATCGTGCAAAGAAGACCTGTGTGAATTATCGACGAAAGGAAGAGTGCAACAGATGCAAATCACAGTCGCGTGAAATTGATGGCGTTATTCTTTGAACACTTATATCGAGAGTTTGAAACGGGTTTGAAGAGGAGGATATGCGATGAAGGGAAGTGTCCAGTCGAGAACCGACCATGACTTGCCAAATGATACTAAGTGGCTTGAATGGGGTTTCCGTTCTCTTTAACGGGACTCCCCATATTCGAATCTTCGTTTCAGTCTATTTTCAAAACATATTTTTTTCGATTTTTTTAAAAATCATTGTTGTTTGTTTCGTTTAATCAATCTGGAAACTGCGAGTTTTCATTCATGCATGCTTAGAATTAAAATGATTACAATTGATTGTATATAAGTAGAAAATTTATAATACTAATAGTTGCCGAACATTGTATAGAATTCCAGGAAATTAAAAAAAAATGTTATGAGGTGACGAGTAGCTGATGCGCTTAGTGCATTCATCGGTTACTGAGCACTTTAATCTTTAATAAAACGAAGTGAATATCCAATTATTCACCAAAACCATTACTTTAATATGGAGTGTGAGGAAAAATCATTAAATATAAAGAGAAATAATTTTATACTGATGAGTAATTTAAAAACCTTTAAATATAAACGTCATCAAACATAATAATTACTTCGACCCTCACCGTAGGTCGGAAGAAGTATATATTGATTAACTTTTAAATTTGGGGTGTATGTTTTGATGGGATAATAATTTATTATTATTATGAAGATCATTTTTATGAATCTTATCTTAATATAAAAGGTCTTCAGATTGCACTCATATTCCATACTTTTTTTATCTTTAATTCATCAGTCTTATATAGCTTTTGTGAAAAATTGATATTAACGCTGCAACGCCATTAAATTCAGTGCAAAACCAAAAACAAGAACAATGGATGACATAATATGGCACATCATTGATACAAAAACGAGACTGATCTAGAAATTATAAGGTTTATTTTATTTACAATAAAAACAAGCTAAACGGAAAAACAAGTTAGAACGCGCAGAGAGTAATGAGTCGGCAACAGCATTTCTGTCTCGATTAAATATATCGTTAATGTATACTTTGGAAAAACTACATGGTTGTTTTACTCATACTGTGTCAGGCATATTGGTATGTCTATTTCACAGCAAAGGGATGCCAGTGGCTATTCCCAGTAGATCATATGGCTGAATCAGGCATATTTCTGCCTAATTTATTATAATATTTTCTTCCGTGATAGTTAATGATGAAATAAAAATCGATTTGGATTCTTAAGATCTGATATTTTGAAGAAATCCCTTTATAGTAGACGAACATCAAGATAGTTTCTTTTTTTTTTTGTTTACCTACAAACATTTACACTAATATGCTACACTTTTAAAAGTTTTACAGATTTCGTAAAATTCTCTATCGTTTTTTTTTTCCACTTCTGAAGCTTTAAAAATAAGGTTAATTAATCTTTTGTTTGCTTGTCTCATCACGACTTTTGAATCACATATCACAAAAATTTGCATAATTTCTTTGTGTCAGAAAAGGAAAATGAGATCATCGTTATTTCATTTTGTTTCCCTAATCACTTTGAAATTGTCCTAGGCAGCAACTCGTACGCCTATCTCTCGCTAATGTGGTTGAACCGAGGATGTGCAAACATAAAAAAGTGCCGGACCCCGATGGTTGAGACGACCGGTTTGCGCACCTGACCAACGGCAACTTGAGAGCTAAGCAGGAGGGACTGAATGCCTCTCACCATTATATATGAAGTCCCGATGTGGTCGTAGCATGATCCTTGAATATGCGGACTTTCTGGATGCGGGAAAATTGCCGGAGAAAGGAGCGCGAAAAAAGTGACGGATTGGCGAAATGGCAATCGCGATAAGGTAATAAAAAAGTGATATACTGTCGTACACAAAATGAAATTCGAACCATAAAAATGGTTTGAGGTCATTTCTTTCAAAAGATGTAAGAACTTTGAATCTTATTGATCGTAGAATTATTGAGAAAATCTATAAGTACCATTTATTAGCTTGCCATTCTGAAGACGAATTTTTCAATATCTATAAATAATATAGCATAGCAATATAATTTCACAAGGTAAAATAAGTTTTACCGAAAGTGATGAAATGTCCATGTTTGATTTTTAATTACAATGGTAACCATTCCGAAAGAAATATGAAATTATACCAAAAATATCTTAACGTCTGATCTTACAAGTAAATACCACGAATGGCATTTTGGCAGGTATGTAGGGATTTTTCTGTCAATATGCCGTCAAAAAGCCTCGAATATAAGGATATATATCTGCCGTTTTGCTATCTGACAGTTGAAGTGGCAACATTTCTCATAAAATTGTATAGCGACTTTCAAACTATATTTGAGTTTCTTGTAATGTGCGTATACCCAACAGAATTGACCATAACTTCCCATGTGGAAATTGCCCGTGCTAAGACCTGGCAATTTCTACATGGGTTAGAACGAAAATGAATTCTAAGATAGGTAATAATTCGTAAAAATTAAATGCAACTTTATAGAACGTCAACAAAATAAAAAAAAAAGTTATTTATTTTATCATAAAATCTATTAGTCGGTGAATGCACCAAGAACATGAATTAGACTTCTTATTTATAGAACCGATGGAGTTAGAAGTATTCGCGCATTTCTATCAGCGCACGATTATCCGGCCGTTGCCACGAATTCCGGGACAATAAATGCAAAACTCTTTTTTGCTATATCATATTCCATGACGTCTGTCGGCTCAGCACTGAAAATCGTTTTTTAAGAAAACCTACTAGGGTATCGAGTATAAAATGATTGTTAAGAAATTCCCAGCATTTTTTTTATCCCTTCGCCTTTACGAAGACGCGGGATGGCAATAATGTAGTCAATATATGTATATCTGATAGGTATATATGATAGGCATATATATGATAGGTGACTTTTATCACGAAATTTTCTGTCTCTTAAAACGAACGACAAATAAACGTTCCTCTTATATTTCTCTCGAAAAAATGGCAAACGCGTTTCGCTATATGTCCAGTATGCGCGAGCAAAAATGGAAATAAAAGGCACGCAAGCAAATGGAATCTAAAAAACCCCTTTCTTCCGAAACTAATCCAGAGATTCCCCTATAGAGCGAGTTATTTTCCCTTAAAAACAGATTTGTTTTTTATTTGTAATTTTATTGTTGAATATGAATAACGTTATAACATTTGAAGCAAAGATTTTATTAAATCGATGGCAAACATAAAAGAATATATATGAAAAATTTAAATTTTGACAGATTTTTGTTATAAATCTTGAAGTATTGATGCCTTCAAAATCCATTGCGCCGTATATCTATTTCATCCATTTTTCCATAGTTTTTTTTTTTACCAACTAATTTTGAACGTCCATGTTTCGTGCTGGATTTTGTAAAAATTGATATTTGGAAATTGACAACTATATATATACAATTGGATGTTGACGTTTACAAAATATTTGATTTTCAACTGTCTTATTATTCTTTTATTCATTCAATTGTATTTAAAATTTTTTATCTTAAAGACTTTTGTTTGTAATTAAAATCCATCGCAAATTGTTAATTCATGCAAAAATAAACTGAAATACTAATCATCTGGATTCTATAAAAAATATGCAAATTTTGAAATTAATGGCACATTTGCACCTAAAAGACGTCATCATCATTATTTACCGGACAGAAATGAGAGGAAAATTATGAAATAACACGAAGTGCTTACCCAAAAATGACTCATGATGTTAACATCCATCGTGCGAATTATCATTTTTTCTGAGGTCTCGAGGAACTTTGAACCCGACACTATGCCAGCATTGTTGATGAGTATCGAAACCTGAAACCATTAAATTAGTCGTGAGAATAAAGAAAATAAAAATAGAAGTATAATGAATACCATTTCTTCAACGTCTTCGCGGCGGGGGAAGTTCGATTTCTCTCACGGGAGCTAAAAACAGAAGTGCTCGAAATCGCTCTTCCCGCAAGTTATATAAGAAAAGTTCAAAAGTTCGTATGAAACATGTAAGGCAAAATGATCTCAGACAAGTGAGGAGTTTGTCACGCGAGCGAAGTGAGTGTGTGTTGACAATCTCACTTGTCCGAGATCATTTTGCCTCACTAGTTGCGTAATATACTATATATTTTGCAAAAATACGAAAACGTGATTTCGTAGTAGTTTTCAACTGATTCCATTCATTATTACTTTCTATCATTTATAAATCAGTATTATTTTTATTGTTTTATAAATTTTATATGAAGGAATAATGCATTTATTTTTATCATAAATTGTGGTGTTAAAAAAAAAGATATAATTGAAAAATTCTAAAATATGTACAAATATATTCATTTATGTTAAATTTACTTAAATGTCTGTTCTACGAACATTTACTACTCGAGAGAACAAAAAAAGTATACTAAATGTGGTAAGTGTACAGCATAAAGGCAGAAGAACGTCGAGAAGTTATTATAGTACAAATAAACAGCACTTCTCGTTTTCGTTTTTACTGTCGTCGAGGTTCTAAAGTCTATCATTAAACTTTAAAACTAAAGGACATTGACACCGAATTGAAAATTAACATAACATATATTTATATCTGTATATGTATGTATATTTTCAATATATTTATATCCATATATATATAATAATATAATGTTTCTATTTTGATGAATTTCGTAAATTTCAAATTTGTATTTTGTAAAAAGTTTCGGATGATATCGCAAATTCACAAGAAAATCACGAGAGGAATTTAATCACGACGGACGGAAAAAATTCGAAATTTTCCGCAATTGAGAACATATACATAATACGGAAATGTATATTGACTACAGTTGCATATTAGCTGAACTTAGATCTGACTATAGTTTTCGGGATATATCTATATATAAATAAATAAAATGGTGAGGGAAGGCCAAAAAACAATGTCATGGAAATTATTGGTGTTTTAAGATGATTTTGTTTTGTTATAAAACAATATAAATTTATTTAAAAATCACTAGCTCTAGCGTTTTTTTTTAACAAGACATGTCTATGATAAGTAATGATAAGTAATGACATTTATATTATACGAAAAAACATATTAAAGAAATTACATCTTATATTTGATATTCGTGCTGGGAATAAATTGAATTATTTTTTTTATTGAATGTTTTTAGTAAAAATGAAGGCAAGAGTATAAAAAACAGGTCTAGAAATTCTTCCGGCTCAGAGACTATAATTTTTGAAACTGAAATGAAGAACAATGTAATCACGAAAATTAAAATAATGATATCCAATTGTTATACAAAAGAAGCAAGTGTTTTATAAATAATAATACTACATAAGTATATATTAATTTTATTTCCGTATTTTCAAATTTCCATTTGATATGGGAAAGACTTCGTAGATAAGGGCGCAGTGTCAAGTACGTCAAATGTAATGCCATGATTGTTAACGCCTTTACATGAAAAAAAAATCCCGCTTTCATGCTTTATGTTGATGACAAGTATATCTAAATAATTTTATGCGCTCATTTTCTCTCCAGAAAACCAACTCGGTAAATTTCTCGTCATGAAGTATCTCTCGTAAATTTCACACGCTTAAATAATAGCCGTTTATCATGATATTAATCGAATGGATCGGATAATTGGCATGTAAAGTAAAAGTGACGTAACTACTGGTAGGACCCATTATTTATGTAATTGTAAAGAGCGAATAACATTTTAAAAATTGAATATAGCCATAATAATAATCGCTATAAACTTTATGTAATGGCTTAATATCTTGTATAACACCGGCATTATGAATATATATATATACAAATTATATGATACAGTTATTCATCGTTTTTTTCTGGAACATTATTTAAGTGCATATTATTAGGCTTATGGAGAACATCTTATTAAGATCGAAAGTTAAGAACTTCGAATATCAACGTTATTCTTATTTCTTACACAACATTATTAATTAATATAATTACTTTGACCCAGACCACAGGTTGAGTCAAAGTAATAAATTTGGGCACTCAAAAAATATAAAAAACAATATTAGGATAAAATATTATAAATATTACAAAAAACAATATTACGAAAAACTTGAAACACGAGCATCTTTTTTAATTTAACAAGGAATTGATTAAGGGTTATAAATTCGCGGAATAAATATAAATAACGAATCTAAAGGTTATCGTTTTTTTTTTTTAATTGATCAATTATATATAAGTCGAGATATTCTCGATTATCCATACTACAAAATAATAAGCAAAATTTAAAAAATCTTATATCTTGCTTTATTTATCAAATAAAACGTGTCGAGGTAAAAATGAACTATAATACTTAAAATATTGGAACAAGCACGTGGAGTCAAACTGTCAAGTTTTTAGAATGCAATAAAACCATATATGCAAAAATCAACTATATCCATAACATTATTTTCAATTTAAATTTGACAGAATTCTGATTTGGGTGAAATGTGTGTTTTATTATTTTCTCACATTCATATTCTTTTTAACAACTCATATAAATATGTGTCTATACTGATTGACGATATAATCTGTTCTTCTATATATTATACATCTTTCATCAAAGTGAAGGGTGTACATATTTTTCACTTACATTGGATTTAATCTGAAATTTCTTGTTAAATGCTAAATTCATTACTTGGGTCCAACCTGCGGTATATCTGAGGGAGAAATTTTGAAAATGTTTAATAAAAATTTTGAAATGATGTCTACCGATTCCTTGTACAAAATAAGACCAGTTTGTGACCATTTTTTAAAACTCCGTTACTTTTAACATATAGGCCACAATTATGCCAATGTATATGTTCATATCTAGCTATTTTTAACGATGTATTTCATATATTACATATGACGGCATTCATATTTAATTTAGATATTGATACATTATAGCGTAGTTTTAAGATACAATAATAATGCCTCACTCCGATTGTTTTTTCATGAACCGTTAAAACTGCTTTGCATTTGAAAAGTGAAAATATATTCAATAGATTTTCTGTACTCCATTCACGTACTCGGTCTTTTTCCACAATAGAAAAGCATGTACCTATGTAGCATTTTACTCGCGTGTGCGAGGTGCAAAATACATCAGCGAGATGGTCTCGTCTGCTAGATACGAAATACGCCACAGATATCTGCGAGCTCGATTGCAGCGCAATGTCGTAATCTCTTGGAGGAACTTTCATAATGGCTTTGTCCCCGCGGGCATTGGGTTATTTGCCGTTTCAAGCTTGCCTGCTTCACCTGATATTTACACGGATTGATGTTACGCGAATTAAAATCTTTATTCGTACCTACACATCATGTGCAATATACGACTTCGGAAAGATTCACTCCTGACGGTATAACCTCGTCATTACTTATTAAGGGGTCATTTATAGGTATTTCGGTTCAGGAATCTCATTTTTCGCGTCTTCCGTAATTTAGAAACTTTTATGGAAGTTTTTCGTTTTTGCCGTCATGAATTAATTTAATGATCGTATCATTTTCAAAAGATCGCTGTAAAATCGTTCTCTCGGAATCAGCATTCACAATTAAAACAAAAAGGACATTTTTCAAAAGCAAAACCGAAATCGGATTTAAAATATCTAACATTCATTTTATCATGGTAAATTGACTAATCAAATTTCAAACAGTCAGATTCATAATGTCGACTGAGAGTTGAAATTTTCAAAACAGGATGTTCGATTGGCCCAATTTATAACTTTTTGGTTCATTTCATTATGCTTGAAAAACTATATACACATGATTCATATTTGATGACTCAAAAAACTAGAAGAAATTTGCCGTAACCTTGTTTTAGGATTCGGAACAAGTGTGAACTTAATTACTTTTTTAATTCTGCATTTTTTAAATACGACGATGACGTATTTGATTCACTCGTAAACATTGTGCAATGGGCTAAATAGACTAACTGTCGACCAAAATGGATGATGACAAACTTAAATTTTTGTAATTTTTGTCGAAGCGTGTACTTTAAAAGTATATATGCGACTATTAGACTTGTAATTCGATTACTCCAAATTGTATGATCTATGTGAGAATGAACTTACTCTTCCAACTTCCTGTCTAATAAGAGCCGCTTTTTTGTAAATCTCATCGCGGTCGCAAAGATCACAGACGTATCCATAGCAGGTTCCACCGGATGCCTGGACCAATTTCACGGTTTCTTGGATGCCTGAAATTAAGAGAAGGAAAAAGTGAGTATTGCTGACGTATCGATGCACGTGGATTATTGATTTTTTACAGTAAAAAGAATACGAATGCTTATTCAATAATTCGGGGACACTTAATCGTTCTGAGTATATTTGCAAACGGTAGTAGAATGGCCGGCCTACTGCCGACTTACCGAATGTTTACCAACGCGCCACGTATAGCCATCACATTCGCAAATACTACATTCGGGACATTGCTGGTCAATAATAACGGATAAAGGTTATCAACCCGGTGAAAAGGCAAATTGCATTGAATCGCACAAGGAAAAGACAAATAGACTTTATTTACAATATAATTATAATTATATTACAAATTAATTATATATAATACTTTACGCAAACAGGTATAATGTTATAATATCTTTAAATTGTCTTGATTTATATTCGTTTCATTTGGTCTAGTTTTGTATGGCTTTTTACGGTTCTTTGCCTAAAACTGCATCTATCATAACTAACTTGAACTTTATCTTGAACCAAGTAAAAATTTGGAGGCCTATGATGAAACTGATTGGCTTATAGATATTATAGCTAGATCTGCCATACGAATATATTATTATTGTCACAATAATTCCCTAATATTGTAATATCTTATTAATGTAATATAGAGATGCATCATCTTGGAATATTGCTGGAATATCTTAGTAATATATAGCAATATACCACGGGGAAATACTAAAGTGTAATATTATTGTAATATATCAGTAATATGGCAGTAATATTACACAAAGATATACATCGACGTAATATTTCTGAAATATTGCTGCAATATTTTAATTTCATATATCGCACTGAAATACTGCAGCAATATTACCTGCCGTATGGGTAATATATTTAATCAGATCTAGTTAAGTACATTTCAGGTATGGACGTGTTTATGAACGATTTCATGGCGATTTTCTTTGACCGAAATCTAATCTTAATTAGAATATCCTATTGATCTCTTTAAAATCGACTCAAGTGAAATGTGTTAATATGCAAACGTTGCTATATATAGTCAAATTGCATTAATATTTTGCGACCGCATCTCATAAAATCAGAGAAAGACAATATGACATTTCGACGTATAAATTATTGTTGCGTGTAATCGTCGTAAAATATACCTGGACTAACCAATTAATATACATATGTCAACTATTATTAGACATACGTGCGAAATGAGTTCAAGCCTAGATAGTCGAGGGTATTAGATCATTCCCGGCGTATCGACTCTTATGTGACTATAGCGAGTCACGCGAAGACTTCCTCAAATACAAATTAAGTAAATTACATATGAAGCATTTAAATCGTTGAATAACGTTCGCTTTCCATTGATCATTTGTCTATATCTCCACTGCAGAGGTATAATTTCGTCGTTTTTAAAATGCCGAGAAACAAATAAACGGAAAAAGGACAATCCTCGTCTAATTTTCACTTCCGATATAGAAAGTCGGATTTCTTCTTCGTCACGCTATTCCGTCAAGTGGTACTTGGATGAACCGACAAGGCGGAAGTTCCAGCGCGTTTCAAATTTATCGTCCGGACAAACGGGAAAAGTGCGCGTAAAGGTGGAAATTCGGGTATCTACTTCGCCTATATCTGCTCTCTTTGCTTTTATCGGTGTCTGCATTCTTTCATTCTGTGCGTATATAAATATTTGAGGCCTTCAATAATATTTTTCTTACTTTTGCACCTGTAAGTGAAAAAATTCGATTTCTTATTGTTTGTAGATTATTTTTGAACAGCACAATCGTATCAGTATTGTTTACAAATTTCCATCTATAATAATTATTACAATGGGATTTCTCCATGCTATTTTACGTGTATAGAGCATTTCACGTTGTGATGTTATCTTTCAAAAATGACCAAATATTGGAGGACAAGATTAGGCCAACAGCCTGATAGTACTACTATGTCTCTATAATCTTATCTTCCAGTATATTCGGCCAACATGGTATATCATGTTTAAAACATTTATCCACATGACTTCAACACTTTTCCATGCAACTTTATCACGCTTTTATCCATTCATCTAAAAAAGGTCAGATGATACATTTTTTGTTCTTTGTTTTTTAATAGTATAGTCAATTAAATTTTTTTTTTTTAATTCTAAACCCCATATGATTTCATGGTTTTCAGTGTTGACCATATAGATAGACTCCACATGATCATGTTTCCTGGTAAAAACACACGACGATAATCATATTCGACAATATATAGTAGAGAAAAAAGTTTTTAAGTATAGATGACCACCATGAGCTTTTTGTTGGATGATATGTAAATTTTGAAGATTAAAAAATCCACGTATATTATACAAAAAAACAAGAGTATATTTGTTAATGAAACACAATAAATTAATAAAGTAAATTTAAGGAAAGTCTAATGATATTTCAATAATTCCAAAAACCAACATGTTTAAAGAACCCATGTTTATGACCCGTGTACCGGAAAATTGATTTAATTTTTAAAAGGAAGTCGAATTTTAGTCACCTGTCTTAAACTATTTATGATATTATTTATAAATCGACGCAAACCTAAAAAATGCAAGAAGTATCCATTTTTGAAGAAAGTAAAGTGGAAAGTCGTAATGTTTTAGTCAAGATTGAGGTCAAGGTCAGCATTTAATTCTGCTTTAAAATTCTTATAAAATTTTACAAAAGAATTAAAAATTGGATTAAGTAACTTATATCAAAATTCTGAAGAGATGCGTAAAAATTTGAAGAACAGCTCATTTGATGAAACGAGTATTCCATCCCTAGTAGAAACTAAGACCAGTTCTGGCCATTTTTTCTGGGCTCCATTACTTTTAACATAGAGGACAGAAAAATTGGGCAGAAACTGGTGTCATTTTCCACTATAGGGATGTTTAGGTTACGCCATTCCTATGCGTGGATTGCAGTTGCTTTACGATTTTGTTTTTGAATTTTTAATTGTATTATTTATTTACTGAGTTATCATTATAGTAAGAAAATAGTAAAACTTAATTATCATTTACGGTTTTTGCTAATTCTTTTACGAACTCAAATTTAAAGAGACGATCACCTGACTGTAAGTCCACAATGGACTTATTTCATTCTTGTTTTGAATGGAATGAACAACCTTGGCGATGCATCAGAACTATAAATGACTGAATAGTATTAAACGAGTTATAATTTTTGTGAAGTTTCACCAATTCAATTAAAGTATCTACTTCCTTTTAATTTCAAATATTCACTATATTTCTCAACCTCATATCCACATATATGCATATTTTTTCATATATATGACACGAGCGAAATTTACGTATTTTCTCATTCAAATTTTATAAACATAAAACGAAACAATCAGAATATCAGTAAAGTTTTGGCGAAACATTTTTAAGCACAAATTGTAGCTTTAGACTGAAACAAAAAAAAAAAAAAACAGTAAAAATAACAATGCCAGTGCGTTCGCGTTTTGTCGATGGGCTAATTGCGATGCTGTGCGTACACGATGACGACAATTGGCATTCCGCACGCGAGACTTTTGCCGCCCGTGAACCTAAGCTATTTGCTAATCGCGGTGTTTGACACGACCTCGCCAGTTCACCAACATCTTCACAATACAATTGTTGAGCCGCTACCTCATTTGCGAGTACATAAAAAGAGCCATTCGTCGATAAAAATATCGAATGAATACATGTCAATTCAATCGTAAGGAGGCGTTGCGATACAAAATGTTTTTGGATCCTTTCTTGAAAAACGTAACACTTAATGTGTATGAGAACGGATGTACATATATGGTGTATTTGCAGACCTGTTAGATGATTGTATTTTTCTTCATGATCCTGATTGAATGTTGAAATATGAAATTTAAATTAACAGCATCTTTATAAACAAAAAAATGAAATTAATAAAGACAATTAACCCGTCATACTTCTATGCAATTCTCGCGAAGTAATAATGTAGTTATTATTGGGCTATACAGATAAGAATTTTGCATAGTATTTCCAAATCGTATAAAACCTGGATAGGATAGAATTTTGCAAGCTTTTGGTGTATTGCAAACCGTATGTGTCCAAGTGCTATCTATGTCAACGGGCTAATTATGATAATTGCGTCTTGCGTACGACGCTATATCGTCTTGAAAATCTCGAGAAAGTTAACACATCCGTCGTATTTTGAGTTGAAAAACATTTAGACCGTGGAGAAAATTTGAATTACATTGTATTTTTTGAAAGAAACGAATTATTGTAGTTCTTAAGGTGCGTACGTATAGTTATTCTTCCGAAGTGTCCGGGATATAGTAGCTTTTTGTATCCGACGTCGAATGTGAAAACTGATATGTGCAGGCATATATGTATAAGAAAAAATTTTAGTTTACTATTCGCTATATTAAGTACGCCATTTTTAATTCAAGAGTTATTAATTGATAACTTTAAATAACACTGAAATATTTCTTAGAACAATTTACAGTTTTATACCACACTTATAGACGATGAAAAAGACGTTATTGCTTAAACGCAGAGTCAATGAACGTCAATAAACTAATTTGAAAGTTGTTACTATACTGGATGTCGGTCTCAATGTGATGATGGTGCAGAGTAAGTTGAAAATGTAGATAATGAGCAATGAGTCAAGTCGGTATGAATTCAGGAACAAGAATCGTAACTAGATTTTCCAATCAGTCACAGAAAAAAAGTTGGCCGAGCTGACATCCTGGTTTAGTATAAATATTCTTTTCGTGGTATGAATTAGAATTAAAATATAACGAGGTAAAAATTATCTACAGTTTCGTATTGTCAGTAAGAAAGTTTTCGCACAATTAGAAAATTACTTTAGTAGAAAATTATTTTAGTAAACTATATAATCAATTAAATCACCTTCAAATTATGTGCAAAACTTTCTACCAACCTTCAAAAAGCGAAGATATTTAAAAACAAACAAATTATTTTTATTTTTAATTATTTTTATTATTTTTATTTTTAATTATTTTTATTTTTTTTATTTTTAATTATTTTTACAATGTAATAGAAGAGATATTTTTGTGGCATTTAAGGTATTTTTATTCGAATGTTTATTACAAAATTATTTTTAAAGCCTTTATAAATAAGCCTTTAATTCGAATTTGAATAGCCAGATAATTTTTAGGTGCGCTATATTCGCCCGAACAGGGAAGTCTGCTCGACCAACTTTTTTTTGGAGCAAGTTTGCATCCAAATCGATGTTAGCTCAATTAGAATCATTATATTACTGAAAACCTTATTTATCATCCGATATACATTGCCAAACTGTACACTTTCGATTTCAATACTTTTGTCGATCAACATTCCTGAATATAATATTCAGTTGACGTAACAAAATCAGCAGAGCATGAAATAGGCATTTAAATAAAGATATAGTCGATGCGAATGTGGAATATATACTATGAAAGTAGAATCTTGTTCGGTGTTGTATTACTTACTATTTTTTCTACTCGTTTAATGGAATATATGTAAATTCAAAGTCAAAAGCTGTCGTAGTTGAACATTTCTTCTAAATATTATATTTTTTATGTTCACTGCAACGTTTACTTGAAAGTCTGTTATTAAAGTATAATGAAGCACGATACATATAATATTTGAAAATATAATTGTTGAAAAAAAAAATTATTACGGTTTATATTATATTTAATATGTATTTTTGCTGAAATTACCAACTACGCGGATCTTCGATAGTGCAAGTTAATTTTTCATCATTCTTGAATTAAACGTAGATTTTTTATCATTTCTAACCAGCAAACTCGTTAACCTTATTAGAAAAACCTTATTAGACAAAAAAGTTGATTTTAAATGTTTCTTTAATTAAAGCATAGAAAATTCGGGTATAATCAGATCGTCAATAAGAGCAGATCAATATTATTAATATGGAAAACCCTCAAAATCTGTATCGGTGATTCATAAAATGACTTTTAATTATTTTGCGACTTGCATACATATAATATGAGAACCTCAAAATTGGATACTAATTTAGTATAATAAAAAATAATCATAAAAAACATAAAGAAAAATAAAAGACCTAATTTTTAATTAATAACAAATCTTTGAAAGCTATGTATTGTCAATTTAATTAAATTTTGTGAATAAAAAATAATTGAATTAGGAGCTGATAAAATATTAACTTTGCGCGTTATAAGTCACTGAACGGTAGCTCGTGTAAAAATATAATACACCAATAAGTGGTTATTGAAAATAATAACTGTTCTCAAGGGAATGCCTTATTATTGTCATTAAGAAGTTAATCATTGGCATTAAACGTCATTAAATAGAAATCGTTGTTCAATGACTGGTAGTACGCTATCGATTATGTTTTACTCCATATGTGGCACGATTTCAGGTGAGTAATAATTATTTCAATTCAATGATCTTCGCACTTTCATCAATCACTTTCAATCATTTCATACTAAAAACCCATGGAAATTCGTGGTTGTTTCATAAAAAATAGAAACGAAAGAAAAAAAAAAAAAAAAAAATTACTTCGAGTGTTAATAATACTGTTTTGTTAATTTCAAATGTAATATTTAATTTTTAATTCATATATATCTTATTAATTTTATCGATTTTTCAAAACTTTAATCGACCGAACTTTTGTTTAAAGGCCCTTTCGACTAAAATAACTGATAATAAATGAAAACGACATCTGCATGTTAAAATAAATCCTTACGCTTATTCTACAACTATTATTAAATACAAGCAGCAAATATAAAAAGGACTATTAAACTCTGAAATAACGTAATAGTTATATAGACAATTCTCTTTTTGAGGTGAATATATAATTCGCTAATAGGATATTTGAGGTTAATATAGTTTATTAGCGTATTATTTGGTCGTGTAATGTAATTCGTTTTGTTGATTAAAATTTAAATCTCGATAATTGTCACGATAACTTCAGCAAGTTTACATGAAATTATACTGTAATTGAAACACAAAAAGTAGCTCGGTTTCAGTTCAAGCGAAAGTGATCATGGGCTCGGTTTCGACTGAACACGACACCGATTGCTGCGAAATCGTTCGGTGCAGACAAGTGTATATGCGATGGGGAAGTCACGGCCAATCTGTTTCTTACGTCATTATCATTACACCGTAAGAATAAAAAGATTTCGCGGTTGCCCGCAGTTTATGAATATACACAACTCTCGACACGTGCTGTGCAACATCGAGTGCCGATAGTGTCAATATTTTTACGAGAAACGAGACCCTTTATCAGCCGTGTGTGTATAATGAAATTGATACGCCATGAATGACGGTTCATAAATATTATTTACGCATACGGAAATTACGTGTATGGAATTTGCATTGTTACATAAATAGATTACTTAGCCTCGAGATATATTCAGAGTACATTATTAGGCAACGCCTTGCTCCGGGTAAACGTGTGAGATCGAGAGGAAAAAAGGCGATTTTTTAATGGCATTTTAAATGCGTGATGTTCGTTTAATCGGGTGCACCTTTCTTCGTGCAAATAAGTATATATGTATATACATGTAGATACTGAAACGAGCACTTTCCAACGGTTAAATGGACATATATAAATGTTTGAAATTATCTTTAAGCGGTGTATTATAAAGAAGAAGAAATTCCACTTCATTAAGTTTTTCACTTGTAGACTAATTAGATAATGATTATTTGGTTGATGGTCATTATAATAGATTTTTCCTACGGCGAATGCTGCATATATATGCATGTTAAATTTTCTTTCGATTTCACTTTCTTCGTATATGAAGATAAAAATATCATTTTAATGACAAATCCTTATGAAGAAATGTATATAATGGGTAATTTTATTATTTCTGCAATAAACTTTTTAGTTTCCTTTTATTTTGGTCGACTAATTAATTATATATGACGATAGTATATACTACATGGAAAAGATAGTTTTTAAATATATATTATCTGACTGTTTCTACATTACCCGAGCTATATACTTTGATGGAGTGCAGTCTTATAAATCCTGTATAAGACATGTATCTAATAAAATTATTACTTTATAAGAATAATTAGTAAATATTTGTTATATTAATTCCGTTTTCTAGGATTCATTTAGTAATTTTATTAATAATTTAAATAATAATTCAATTAAATCGTTAACTATTTTCGAAACTGAACATATTTATCTTTGCTTGCAGGAAATAAAAACTAACACAGGATAATATCTATATACTTTAAAAAAAAAATGAATTCCACATAATATTTTAATACAATTTTATACATATCATCGTATAATTAACATTTATACGTTAACGAACACAACAAAACTGTTACAATTGTATTTGTAAGAAGTGATTTAAATAACTATTTCGAGTTAATACCGCATATATTTCATATTTAATATGGCCACGACAATAATCATAATTATATATTAAACCATATAATAAAATTTTTTGAAAACAACATCCTGGCCGAAACGTCAAATTAGTTTTTTAATTTTTTAATTTTTGGTGTACCAACCGCACCACCATTACTATTTCCGAAATTCAATATATTCATAAGCTGTCAAGAAAAAAGCATGAACATGCATATGCATACGACTAATAAGTATAGCATTTTGCATTTTGCCGACAAAACTAATAGCATTTTGATACGAGTTTTTCCTTTAACAGATATTCATAATATGCTTATACATTTGCTTACAAAAATTTTAGTACTTTCTCTAAGAAAATTAAGAAATTTTTTGTTTTTGCCATAATCGAATAAAATAATCTATCATTTTCATTATAATTCTGAAAAAAATGTTTTGTACGTATAGAAATCAAGTAAGACTACGTACATATTCTCATAAAGCTAGAATACGAATTTACGAAATTTGCCGTAATGTTAAATATTATAGAAATTACGAAATTTCCTCATGTAAATGGGTATAACTGGTTTATATAAACAATATCTTATCTTTGATAAATGTGTGACTATTAATCAAAAATTTGCGCTTTGTATAATACAATCGCATTTCTGATTGCGCATATATGGACTTTGATGAATGGGTTAATTAAAAATGCACGATTACATCGCATTTAGCGATTTTTATTACTCGACAAATGATTGTCATAACTTGATAATGATGATGTGTGCGAAGTCACAAACAAAGTCATTATGTCGATTCTTAATACTTTTTATTCGGTATCGCTTTGTAATTTCATTTTTTTTATTTATATTATAATAAATAATTATTAGGGCATAATTAAATAACTATTCTAGTAAATATAAATGATTTCTTAATTTTAAACACAAAAGTAAATAAATATTACAATAGTTCTGTATGCTTTTAACGTTGTGCGGTTCCATATGTTTAAAAATGCTGAGACTAATATATTTATATAAATTATATATGTATATCAAAGCCTTAATTGTGTTAAGGGTGATAATAGACTTACAGTTACAAAACGACATCTTGTAAACATCAGAATAAAAATTTGATATATTAATTTTATCAATTTTATTCAACTTGATTTGAATTTATTTAAATTGAATATTAAGCCATCATATTTCTTGATTAGTAGGTTTTTAATCTTTTGAGCTAAACAAGTCTTTTATTCGGACCAAATTCTGCTACAGTTGAGAAAGACAGATCCAGTTTTCGTACTTATAAAAATTATCGGATATAAAATGTAACCGAACTTATGTTAAACAGTTGATAATATACAAAAATAAATAAAAACAGAAATAAAAGATAATTATTTTAAATAACAAAAAATAAAAATAATTATTTTAAGATGTCTCTCAGTGTATTTCGATTAAAGAAAAGGAATCATTATTTTTGTACCTAATTAAAGGTGTCAAAAATGCCTAGATTTTTCATTTTTATAGCTTAACAATTCCGGTATTGTCTACTTTTCGTCTTGGTGAACATTTCGCGGTATTGTACGTCATCAATTAATTCGTTTGAGTGCCTCTGAAGGACAATTAACATGCGCATGGTTAGTAGTGTGTCACGGTGCGGGATGTTAAAATGCTTCGCCATGCATGAAATCTTTGCGAGCCGTTACATACGCATGCGTAATTTTTAGCCGGTTTTCACCTAAGGCTTTTCTTCTTACGTTAGTTATCTTTCATCAAATGCGACAAATCAAATAATACCGATGCATTTTTTGACCGCGAGACAAGTTATTCGCATATATGCATCAATGCCCTAATTTTCAGTGCGTGACCATACCATTCGGAATATCTGATGAGTTTTTTTTTTATGTAATATAAAAATGTTACTAAACGACTTGCTTTTTTGGTTTGAAAATATGTAATAATAACAATTTAGTAATTTCATAAAGTATCCTTTTTTGAAGTCCTCATACATTCCACATGATTTTTTTTTTATCATGAAAAAAAATTTAAATTTAAAAGATTCCGATATATATTATTATTGTATAATATATAAAGCACTTTTATATATTCTCAGGATATTAAGAAAATACCAATAATGCGGTAACCCTAATGCCATCACTGAACATTCCTATTAAGAATATATTTGATTCAATTTTCCTCATCAATTCACAATATATGAGTATAATATAGCGATATATTCAGGCATTCAAACTTGGGACGTAATTGAAAGATTGCGCATATATCAAGTGGATATAAAGGAAGTTAAATTTATTACATATATATATATGCGAGAATGTAAAATGTGCGGATAATAAATGGCGAACATGAGTTGAATTAGTTTTGAACAAACTTTTATATGAAAAACGTTAAACATGTATGTTCTATTATACATTGCGACAGGTGTTTGTCGAAAATACCAGAACCGATTGTATGCTGTCAAAACCTGAAATGCGTAATAAATCGCAATTTATTCAACTCTGATTATTATTGAATCAAGATATGTATATAGAAAAAGAAAACGCTGAATGCAACCAAGAAAAAATTTAATTAGTCTCGCTTATTAATTTAATATCTAGTCTTGGAAACGTTAAGGCGTGATTAGTCGTCGACACCTTTTGAATGCAAGACGTGTAGTAGTCATTTTTATACCTAAATGAAGGCTGAAATAATAACACCTGAAATCAGGAAAATACTATATCTGAAAGTTTTTTGTAATCAGAAGTCAAATTCAACGTCCATAAGTGTCAACTTAATTTGAATAAATTAGCTCATATTTTGACGTTAATCGTGTAATTTACTATGCTTATATTTCCACATTTAATCGCATTATCAGACTATTTTTTAATACATTACATATATATGCGGGAATATTTTGAACGATAGATGATTCATTAAAAGAAGATGAATTATATTATCGTTGCATGTCCACCTTAGAGATTGTTCTCAATTGACCCTAGTAGAAAATGAGACCAATATCTGCCCAATTTTTCTGGCCTCTTTTTGTTAAACCAAACCTTTTGGTTAAAAGGTAATGAAATAAACTGTGCAAATTTTATAAACATATGTTAATTCCACGACAAAATTAGATGGATATTGCATAGAATCCAAACGAAACTATTGTCGTTTAAAACCAACATGTCGAGAGTAGAATCTTACGTTAATAATTGGTTACGAAAACCAAAGTTAAAAGTAATGGAGTCCAGAAAAATGGCCATAAACTGGTCTTATTTTCTACTAAGGGAAAAATGCATGTCTGGTTTATTGGTCTGTATTATATTTCGTTTACTTATTGTTTTCTATTCTAGATAATTACCGCTTTTATTCGAAACATAATCGAAATGAAGAAAAGACTTGGAATGTCCTTTTGTCTAACTAAAAAACCTAATATCCCGCTGTCTTTATATATTTGGAAAAGTATCAAACAAAAGTTACGCATTGGCTCTACGAATATCATTTTGTTTCTTCTGATACATTGCAGGAGGCGATTCGTGCCATTTTTTAACATAACCCCAAAATTCAATGTTCGGTTTACAAAGGCCTTTGAATCAAAATGCCCAAGACATATTGGACATGCATAAGAAATAATGAGTTTGCAAAAAGAGAACGAAGAGTTTTTTTTGTATATATACCGATCTCTTGCATTCAATTTTAAGCTATCGCAGAGTCGCCGACATAATAGAGGATTGGATTACGAGTAGACCATTTCGACCATTTCTATAATTTTTTATTCTATTTGAATAATTATTTTAGTAACGAAAGCTTTCAACAATTTCGTCATCAGTATACACAATCCTATGTTTTCGGAGTCACTGTTCAAGGTAATCCTGTTGTGGGAAGTTTTGAGAAAAATTAATGAAATAATATGAAATATTTATTTTTATCAATTTTGTTGAACAATTTAGAACTTTAGGATTTTGTAGTGGAACAGAAACCATACGGAATAGTTGAATTTAAAAATAGATCTGTAACTCCCCTAAAATCACGGAAATGTTCTAAATTACTGTGAAATGTGCATTTTTTTTAAATATTTAATCGTAACAATTACAAAAAATTATTTTGATGCACTTTCGGTCGTTGATTACAAATTCTTTACCGGATTAACGAAATTCAAAATGGCGGATGCAATATGGCGGGAAGTAAATTTCGAAACATAAATTTAGTGAAAATTACTATATTTAGGTTTTTGGATCTCTGATTCCCTGGTAGAAATCTGTACAGTTTTCTGTTACACTGCCCAGTTTAACACGGGAAAAAAGCAAACTGGACAGAAACTATAGCCAAAAACTGGAATCATTTTCTACTAGGGTTATATGAGTCCATTATTTAAAATATAATAATTTGAGTTGGTTTTCCATTGACTCAAAAGAGTCCATCATTTTTTTTTTCTGTTTGAACGATCGATATTAGTAACGAAAAACTGGTCAAAATTGAGTTTTACCCGATAGGAAATCCATTATGGCGTCAAGTTTGAGAATTGTCGAAAATTTTGAGATTCTTTTTTCAATTTATCTAATATAATATTGAATATATCAGAAATTGCAAGTTTTATATATACACATAATTTTACACATAATTAAAATGATCGTTTAAACATCCAAAAATAATGATGGACTCTTTGGAGTTAATGAGTTATTAAAATTACATCCGAAATATACAATATGAAATACATTATATGAGAGAAAATTACCAGAACCACCAGAATGCAACATTTCTGTCAAAGAACGCAAACCGGAAAATGGCTTCTGATGTATAGACACGGACGATTCCAGATGTTAGTAAGCATAATAATAAGAAACATGCCTCGAATTATAATTTCAACTATTAATTCAATATTTCGCGTGAAAAAACAATTCTACGTGGTGTGGGTCGAAGTACAATAAGTGTAACTATTATTATTGTTCTTATTTCCAAGCTCTTGTCAAATCAATCAAATGTTACGGTCAATAAACAGAAAACGCTTACCGTCAGTGTTAATGTCCCATACGACGACGACGGCACCGAGATTGGCAAGTCGCAGCGAGAGCAATCTGCCGAGACCACCGCCGCCTCCCGTAACCAATGCAATTTCCCCCTCGATACTCTTCATTTGGTAGCGCTTGGGAATGATCGTCCGGACGATGCCCTCGATGATCGCCATCAAAGAGAGCAGCAGGAATCCGATCACTTCTCCCGTCGACCGTAAAAGCGACATTTTTCACCGATCACCACTTCGATCTTTCCGGCTGATAGATCCTTTATCACCGCGTTTCCTAGCCGGGATTGATGACGGAAGCCGCGAACACAAGGTCACGAACACATAATGAGTCGGGATCGCGATGGTCACTAGTAGATGCACAAGACGTCTCTTAAGATTTTATGCAGGACGATTATGAATCGGTCCTAAACGGGACGTTCCGCAACTTCCGATCTATATAGATCCCTCGTCTTCGCTAATCACTGGCGGCCGCTTCGATGAATAATCTGGAAAGAGAAATTTCGCACTGATAAGTTACGACTTTATTGCAGTTATTGTTAAAAAATGTTTTCATTGCAATCACAGTGCATATCTCTGAGAGTGTTTGATAATCGGTTCAACTGTTAAGGATCAAGGACAATCTTTCGTACTGATATCTGAATTTCGATATGCAAAACCGAGAGTGTCTCATTGCTTGCTTGCACAGATCTACGAATAATTAATTGCTATATCGGACCATCGGATATTATTTTGAAGGGTTTTTCATTATCTTTTTTGCGCATACGAGGTTACGTATAGGGAAATATTAGATAAATACTTTTTCACTTTTACATGGGGTTACTCTTTTTAATACCTAAATGCGCCTCTATATTCGTTTGACATAACCGTAAAACATATACTGTTTTAAATGCTAAGATTGAGGTTCAAATGTTTGACTTCCCATAATATAAACATTTAACAGAATCGAGCGCATTTCTGCGGTCTCTGGGATTCATCATGTGGTATTTGTGTTTATACATATATATAGTTTCAGCTAATATCTTATCCAGATCATCTAAAAATTAGTGAGTTTACAATTTGAAATACGTAATGACGTTCTATTGTAGTTCTTAAACTGCTGCGACTTCAAAAACGTCATCCTTATTCAACAAATAGAATCTCTCTGCTATAAACACTCGCATATATGTGTGTATAAAAGTAAAGTCAAACCAAATTCTATATTCAGTTAAAATGAAGATATACTCAGTTACTAAAATGTCATTAAAATTAATTCAGTCGTTGTACTTGATCTGTCAGGTAAAATCTACATCAGATTTCATTGAAATGAATGTGTATATATTATATAATAAACAATGAAATCGAACAATTTTATTGGTACAAACAAAAATGTAAAAATATTTGTATGAGTATTAGATCGTGTAACTATAAATAGGTACATTATATCTATCATAGATATACGAAAGTTTGACAATTTTGTAAGATTTCTATATTTACGTATACCTGTGAAAAAGTATGTAAAATTATGAATGATTACTTATTAAAAATGTACATATATGTACATTATAAAACATATATTTATAAAACATATATATGTAAATAAATGTAAATAATCTTTTACGGCTCCATAAGAATTACATAAAAATTTGTAAATTTGTTTGACATTTATATGTCAGTTGAACCAACACCGCATATATTATTTTAATGATCACTTCAAATATACAGAAGGCACAAAGATTTTTATAAACTCAATGATGTGCTACTCAAATTTAACCGCGGTACCTGAATATTTAACGAACAGGCGATATGTTCTGTTCTTTCGCGACATTTTGAGCTCCTATATGTGTACAGGATGACATATAGGGGAGCACCCGATCAAAGACGCACGTGTTATTTCGAGGGGTGCTCGAAGCGAACTAAAGGGAAAGAAAGACTCACTTTTGTATTATACAAACAACAGACCCCACAAGTTCGTCGGTTATAGGAAGGACCCCTGTCGTTGAAATAAGCGAAGTTAAAGGCTCCATATAGTACATATGTTTTATGTTATCCTCTTCGTGTAATCAAAAAGTAACTACACTTAATTTACTTGATTAGATATTATTTGAATGGGTAAAAACATGTATATCGTCATATACAAATCGGCTACAAATTGCTTTAAAATAATCTCAGGATTACTTAAGATTTTCATTTTGATCATGATCTTCCCTCCAGAACCTTGATATTTAATATTGGTTTTAAAGGAAGAAATCCATTTTTTTGTAGTTTTAAAGTTTTTATCAAATGTATCTATTTTGGCATAACTTATTTTAAAAGTATTTGAAAAAGGTTGTTGTTACAAGGCCCGGTCAAGCAAATAATTTTTCATTTCAATTATTCGACTTTAAATATCGATCATTTATCGTTTTAAAAAATAATTAACCAACAAAAATACAACCGCTTCTGTCTTCCTAACTTTCTAAAATCACACCTAAACATTATACTCCACCAAGTATTTCCCACTTGAAATAATCTCCGATTCATGTAAAAAATAAGAATTTAAATCTGACTTATCTACTCATGTTTTATGCAAAAGTTCGTTTTAACAAACAAAATTTTTAAAGGAAATATAATTTGCGTTTATCTGTTATCGTACGAACAATATCGTATTATATTATAACAAAAAGAATCGTTTTCTTCATACCCGTTGTTGCGTTCGTTGACCTACTTACGATATTAAGAAAAGTATTCTTGGTCAAGCTATAGACATTTTTAAATATTGAGAATAAACACTAGTATAAAATATAGAGCCAATTGCGAAATGAACATTTTTTTTGCAGTCTAATTGCATCTCATATATTTTGACAAATTTTTAACGATACTAAAATAACATAACCTAAACTAAATTGTATTTGTATTAATTAATAATATATTATTTACAATTAGATAGTTTGGTTTATATTTTACAGAATAATTTATTAATTTTTTTTCTCGATCTATTAAAGAAAGTTTAAGAGATATAAATCTTTTTTTTTTTAATTTTAATACTTATTTAAAGAAATTATTCTATAAGCGGATGGATTATCATTTATATTTGTGATTCTACAAATGCAGGAAGACAAAAGCGGTTCTATTTTTGCTTTTTCAATTTCCAGAACGATATATATGATGAACATTTAAAATCGAATAATATAGTTTCGACCGGGCCTTGGATCAATCTTTTTCAAATATCTTCAAAATTTGTCCATAATATTTATGTATATATTTATGTATGTATATGCATTAATAGACGTATGTATACCTAATGTACGCATGTACGTTCGACTATTAGAATGTGTTGACGATCTGCTGACCGATTCTAATAATGTACGTAAATATAGGTCTTTTTTGTGAATTATTTGAAAGAGGACGTTAATGTAAAACTAATATTCGTAAAAGTACTTAAATATATGTCTTTAATCTATTATTAAATAGTAGTTACTAGTTGGTCTCATAAGAAATAAATAAAAAAAAAAAAAAAAAAAAAATAGTAGTTACTGCGAAAATCGAAAGACTATTCCAAATTTTTCCTCCACCGTGTGTAGATATAGACACATTCGTAATTTGTTTCCATGACATAATATACTGGAAATGCATTGCGTATAAATTTCGCTTATCATCATTAATAATGCATTTTGCAAACCGCTTTTTGTCGTGAATTTCCATTACGTTGCGATTGTCGTTATCATTCGTCAAGTAAACAGTGCGCTAAAATTATTTGCAATCAATTCGTTAATCCACTGATATATATATATATATATATATATATGTATAAACATATGATTGTATATAATGATAACAATAATGATTTTTAAATTTTTAAGTCAAGTATGCACGAAGATTTTAGAAATACATAATTTATAATAAATTATGGTTATTTATATTATTTTTGTGTATAAAAATCGAAAATGAACATTTTAAAAACTTCTCCCTCATACCACTGGTTGGACCAAAGTATTGAACTTATAGCAGCATGTCAAATCGCCACTCTCTCCGCATCGAGGAAAATCGATGAAATCGAGGATATCTCGACTTATAATTGGTTGATTTTCAAAAACCAATGACTGATTGATTCGGTGTACATTTCTGAGTATTTAGAGTATCCATTCATCATTTTCTTCAATACTGTTAGAAATATACAATTTTTTCAATTTTAGTATATTATTTTGTTCACGATTGTGTATGTAATGGAAAATTATTAACATCAACAAGATTGTGGATATCTCGACTTCTAATTGTTCAATTTTATACGTACGTATGGTCGAGAACAGATTCTTTTTGCATGGTTAAATCCATTATGATGCGAAACATCATGGACATTTGATGAGAATGAGCGACCAAATTCAATACTTCGATCTCAACCTACGCCATGGGTCGAAGTAATAAAATAAGAGCACGTAACCAAATGTTAGTGAAGAATTACATTACACAAGAGGACAAATTATTGTCCAGTTTTAAAAATTTTGAAGCACTATTTTAATAAGTTACTACATCCCAAATCTAAATTGGTATAAAAAAGAATTTAGAATGAATTTGGGATAATACATGTAAAATCTTAGAACGCTATATATTTTAATAGCATAATTTTTACTCGTAGTCGATCAGTTTAAACATTGTATAATAAATTATGTAAAAAAATTATAACAATTTAAAAAATGGTCAAATTTTTCGGCAAGAAAATCTGAAAGACTAATAGTAGTATTTTGCAAAATTCATGGAACTTAGTTTAGTTCAGTATTTCATTTTGATTATGTAGAATTTGATCTCCGATAAGTGCTCTTAAGATGCATTGAAGCAAGAAATTAACATTCATTGTTTAAAGTAAATTATTTTTTGTTTATAATTAAAAGATGGATGAAATAATATGAGGAATTACTATTTTATTGAAATCAAAATTTATTTATATATACATGCAATATTGTTAGATTAAAATAAAATTATATAATCTTTTTTTATTATTTATTTTTATATAATTTTTTTTTTATTTTATAAATATTTAGAACTAATAAAAGACCAAATTTTACATTAATAATTTAAATTTACCATATTGAGTGACTCAAGAGTATTTGTTGAATAAATATGTTTGGATTTGACGATGTAGACGTATTTTCTCGAAATAGAATTCTCGAGTAGAATTTTCGACTAAAAATACCATAATAGAAAATTATAATATAAAAATAAACAAAAATACATTTTTTAATACATGTCGCCTCTCGGTGTTATTTGTAAGTTTTTCTATAATATATTGTAATATATAATATATTGTAATATTTTTATCAAATTTATGATTTAAAGTCATTCTAATTTACATTGATAGGAGTTGTCAACATTACACGATCTGTTCTTACTCACCAATACTTTTCCAACTTTTTCTTATAAAGTTTATACTGTTGCGCTAAACTTATTTTCATCCATCTGCTATGTGAGTTATTTTATTAAAAAACATTTTTGTACTTTGATGTTTTTATTATTTTTTAAACCATGTAATCTGTAGAGGGCACACATCTTGTTGTCGAAACGTAATAAATTATATATTTTTTGAATTTTTATATTTTATCAATGGACCGACAATACCAAGAAATTTCTTTTGAAAACTCATTCTTAGGAATGTTCTAAAGTAATTATTACTTGCAGTCAATAAGTCATTTATTGAAAACCAGGATGACCGAAAATCCTATTCATACTAGTATTTTCTCGAAAATAAACAACGCTTCCATGAATTTGCATTACGATTTTTTTTTCTTACTTTGTGTTCTCTATTATCTAAGGATCGTTTGTTGTGAAAAAATAGTATATTATTACAATAAATTATTGAAGGATAAAGAAATACACATATTTTTTATGAAGGTGTTATATATTTTTTGTTACTATACTACTAATTTTTATTGTATACAAGATTGACTTACCGCTCATAAAGACAGATTGTAAATAAAAAAATAAACGTATAGGGGGATACGAAAAACAAAAAACAGTTACATTCCTATGATTATACATGAATCAATTTCTAAAAATTTCCAGGTCTTTATGCGAATTAATGACCTAGAAACTATTCTCGAGCGATATCGTCATATTTATGGTACCATATTTTCAGACATCCGGGCACGCATCGCCTGAAAGCAATTTTTTGTCGGACCTCGAGAAACGTTAGCTGTTTTAAAAACACGCTTTTTTCATTAACTAAAACTATATATTGGATTCTTTACTAAACAAAATTTTAATTTATGGTGGAAATGGTTTTTTTGCATCATTTAAATTTCATCCTCCAATTGTAGACATTCACAAGCATCAATACACAAGTTCCCCGCACGTCCAGAGCAATAGATGCCAGCCTCTGTATACATAACCAGAATTTGTACAACACGATGTGTACATTGTCAATGTTGTCTACAAATACGTTTGCCATCATTTGTCATGTAAGATATTGGATTGCTGATGTAGAGGTATCAATACTTTTTTATTAATTTAATTTTTACATTAAAGTACGTAAATTTATTCATAGTTATGTTTTCGAATTACTGCGATACTATATATCTTTACAAGAGTATTATAGTTGATACATACTATATATATGTATTATTCATGAGTAATAAATTGTGAGTTACTCGCAATTAATAAATTGACTCGAGTTTAGAAATACGTTTGCTAAACTACTTATTTACTTAACTAACCATATATACCTATATATTAACACAAGAGACCATCAATGTAAAAAATCATTAAAGAATTCTGTTACGAAAAAAGTAAAAAATTCTATAACAACAAGGTGTCTTTTCTGAACTACTCCAGTTTTTCAAGTTTACACAAATTTTCTAGGTTGCTCAGTTGTTTTGCACTCATGGAAATTTGAACAAGGCGCCGTTTACAACAGCCGCTTTCTAATAATAATGCTCGAATCTTGCCAGCGCGACGAGTCAACTTTCGTTTTCTCTGTGATTTCATCGCTGCGTGACAGTCACGAACGTTACCGTGCATGTGCGTATGTATGTGTGTGTACCTATGAATTGCGAATGCAACTCGCCCTTTCTCGAATCTCAGCACTTAAATTCCCCTTCCACCTTCACAGCTCGCGTTTTGCCATTGTCGAGGAATGTGCACTTGAACGCGGTGGAGCAATTTATAGAGTTCACATTTGTAAATAAATAATTCATGATCTTACTGCAATGTACTAATGCAAGCGAAGGTATATATTTTCATGAGCAGCGATTTTCGCGAAATTTGGGCGTATAGGGAGGTGCGTTGAAACTTTGCAATGAGAAATTTATATGATCTTTATAAGTACCCAATTACGGGCGGTGTATCTTTAGAAAAGTTACGCCCAAGAAATGGTACCTGGAGATTTATTATACTTATTATTGAAGGGAAGAGGAAATGACCAGTCCTTTTTCTATATAGTGGAAGTCGATACAAGTTGGTATCGATAGGTCTAATAGACTGAAATCATTCAAATCAACAACTCGCAAAATGAACTCACATCTCATAAAAGGAGTGTCTGAATCAAAACAGCTCTAAATGTCTAAAAAGTTTATGTTGATTATGTTTGCCAGTGATGAATAGCAGCACACAATTTTAAAAAATCACGTTAAAAACAAACTGTTTCGAAGACTACGTAGAAGGTCCAAATCATGGTAGGTATAAAATTTCCGCCGCAGGAAGATGGTTAAACGCGATTGGTCGAATGCTTTCAAATGTTTCCAACCCATGCGCCTTGCAATCACTGATCTCGATTATAGATCAGTGCTTGCAATACCTCTTTTCTTTACACCATGGTCCAAATAACTGAATTCATTACCTATAGTGTATTTCGATACAAGTGGCCAAACGGGCGTTTTGCTCAGTGCGAGTGTCATGGTACTGCACGAAAACGAGTCGACGCCGAGTCTTGTGTTGCAGCTCTTAGACACAAGCAGGAGTAACCCGTCCGATTAACCTCGTGTGCCGAACAATATTTTTCTTTATAAAAACTTACATAACCTTAGTTTGTTGACAGTTCGTTGGCGACCAAACCTAAATGCTGCAATGTACGGATGATCTGTGACAAACCATTGACATATAGAGCAATTCACCCTTGGGGGAAAATCGGAAGATGCTGGAGGACAGCATTAGACAAAAGGTATTATAGTGGTACCCTTTTCCTAATCCTGTCCTCCAGCATCTTTCAATTTTTCCCTAAAACGTGAAACACTGTATTATATATATATCAGTGTGAGCAACATGTCGATCGCAGTGCGCAAAAATCAGCTGTTTTGAAAATAGATACTTTATCTAGCTCCATGTGGGAATTTTGATTTGATTTTCCTCACTGGGACTCGCTTCGCTCGTCTGGCAAATGTCCCACACGTTCTAGGTCATTAAGTTGTGTAATCTACTATTCCATACCAGATTTTCCTATATATAAATACTACTATAAACATGCTTTTTCACTCTACGAGTATCTCTATTATTCAAGGTTTGCATTACATTTACATAAAATTTGAATCCAATTGACACCGGTACCCATGATTCGTCCAATTTTCGTCCATTCGTCCATGGGCGAAAATTAGACGTACGTTGGATGTCCAGGTATGTTCGAATAACGGACGTTCATCAGATTCATGCGTACATTGGTATATCAATGTTTATCCTGTTTTTGACCATTAGATATAACCCATAAATATATGTTTAGGTCCATTGTACATCAACTGCACTGTCCATGGCATGTGGTGACCGCCATCATTTTTTGCATAATTTCCCTTGCAGTGAAAGCGCATGAATTTTATAGTTATAAGAATGAATTTGCAGCTTTTATAGAAGAATTGTCCATGTGCATATGTAACGTGTGTTATATCGAAATAACAGTCAGTTAATACAATTTTGAGTTAAAAACTGAAATTCTAAAATGTTAAATCGTTTCAAATCATAAATCTATAAAAATAATCGTTACTAGTTTTCGTATAATTTAGAAAACTGATAAGTCAAAATGCAATAGCAAATCACTTCTATCAACAAAAAGGTATTACTTATTAATTCTCAATCATCAAAACTGTTACGTTCTATTGAATTCAATACAAAGAAAGGAAATAATTGAATTAAAAGTTATTTAAAACAATTTCATCGTCGCACAAATTACTACAATCCCCGATCATCAGCAGGTCTGATTAAAGCTTATTTTTATGATATTTGTTTCAAATCAGTTTACTTATACATCACGTCACAAAATTGCACTTAGCGAGCGCGCGCGCGATCAGTGCTACCGAAAAAACCGAAAAGCAAGATGTCTTGATTATGTTTTGATTGATTATGTTTTTATCTATAGAATGGATTTAAAGTTTTACGAAGTTAATTTTTTATCACATCGAAACTATCATGAAATTTATTGCAGGAAATAGGTCATAAATTCACAGGCGAATGTGTTTATAGCGATCTTATCACTTTTTGTATCATTTAGTTTAATTTTTTGTGCAACTTTTATCATGTAAGATTCGTTATGTACATATATACTAATGTATAATTCATGAGATATTATGATTTCTTTTCATGTATGAAGGTTAAAATGTGTGAAATAATTTATTATATTTGTAACAGTTATGAATTTACTTACTGTTGGACGTGAAACTATACGTAATTGTTTACTTTCTATTGTGATTTATCTTGATTGTGTTTAATTTATTGGCAAGCGCGTTTGGATTATGAATTTTTACAATTTTGATAAGTTATTGTTCAAGTAATTATATATAATAAGATTCTATTTCAATTACAGCTTTTCCGCAAATAATACGTACTTCAAATGATTATTCGTACAGTATATATATGCGTGAACAAAGTTTTATCAACATTAAACTTACATTGAATCAAAAAACAAGTTTTGAAAATTTTATTTGCATATACATAATGCGTTATTATATGTCTGTTGCTTTTATTTTTTACTAATGGAATTATTTAACACAATTGTGTGATATTTACCATAAAATTTCCTTGCAGAGACGTTTGTAACATAAACGCACGTAACGTCGCGGTAATGGAAATTATATTATCGATTTATCAAATAAAACAAAAGTTTATAATCGATGTGTTTATTAGAAGTTTATATAGTGTTATTATTTTGAAGAAATCAAATTATTTTTCTTTTATACGCGTATGGCCGACCAATAAATCTTGTCTGAGTACATACACCGGGTAAATAATGTAAAGCAATTAGCTCGAAGGAAGTAGAAAGATCATTGACCATAAAAATAATAGCCACGCAAGGTTTACTAGTCCATGTAGACTTTTTGTTACCTTTTTAAACCTAATAGAAGTAAACTTTAGGCTCATAAAATTCTAAAATAATGAAGACGTAAAATGGACAACTTGTAGTTTATCTATACTTTATACCAGCGATCCACAAAAGATAAGAGATCTATGATGTTTAGTTCATTAATAATTTTATATATATATAACTTCTTATCGAATAAAGAAATCAATTTGTTTATTTGTTTAATTTCCATTTGACTCAATAATTATTATTAATGCAGGAATAAAATTGTTTTGAATATATCAATAATCTATTCATGTTCACGACAGATCTGTATTGTACAATTAGAAAATATATGAACATTGTTCTGTGCTTTGACTGTTTTATATTTTTAAAAATTATGTGATTTTATCTGTAAATTTTGTTTATATATATTTTATTGTTATTTATGCATATACAATTTACGGAGAATGTTTATATATATATACTAGATATACGAGAATCAAACATTAAATTATACTACATTGACGAAATAAAACATGCAATTTAGAAGGTAATTTTGCGACAAAACTATATTGCAATTGTTTTAATTGTATTTGAAAGCTGACAAAAAGAAACCTCAAAAAACGTAATAATAATTGACAAAGTGAATTAAAACGAACAAAAAAAAATTGATGGCTAATAAGAACAAACCAATGATGATAATTGTTTTCCATCAGGAAAGAATCATATTACCACATGGCATTTGAAAATAAATTGATACATATAAAAATGAATTTATATTATTATAACCACGTAATTTTATAAATAAAAGTTTAAGTTCTTAAGATTGTCATTTATTTCTGTGTATTAGATATACTTTTTAATATATAAAATACACAATAATTTTAAACAAAATATGACAACATTTTATGAAATGAATGGTAACCTTGGCTGATAGTTTACTGACCTGCAAATTAATCCTCGTAAATTATATTACCTGCCATCGCAAGTAATGGATGAAGGTGAAAATGTATTTTGCAAACATTCTCTTTTTCTATTATATCCTCGAAAATTGTATGCAAGGAATCTCGAAAACACGCGTAAAAATAAAGAAAAATATAAAAAGTGTAAACCTAAATTTTTTGCAAGTTTATGCATATACTGGAACTAGAGATTTTTTCGGTTTATAGACCAGGAGATTGAAATCGGGTCAGTGTTCTCCAGAATTTGAATATATAATTCGCGAAAAAGAAGAAATTATTCAGGTACTTTTTTGTCGGAAGATTTACGGAATCGACAAATATGCAGATGAGTCGCAAAAAAAGGGAAGATTTTGCCAGATAATATCTCGTGAATCTTGGAAGTATATATAAAAAAAAAAAAAAATAAAAATTGTCGTTTTCGTAACTTTTTTGGTCAAAACTTGACATCGTTTATTATTTTTAAGTGGTCCTCGATTTTCTGAATTGAGATCTAACATTCGAAGAACCGAACTACAAACAATTATTGATAGTTTTTGCTGGTTTATGGCACTCTTTTCAAATAGATTAATGTGATTTTATTATTACCGCGACTCGTTTTTAAACTCATACTTATGTAAATATTCTTAGAATTATGGATATAGATATGGGAAAATAAATTTGTATTATAAATGATGTCTGGCATCAATATATTTTTATTCCTAAGAATTAGATGTAGTATAAATAGTTTCTTAAAAGTGTCATATGTTAATTTTGAGTTAATCGAATAATCCGTCTTGAATAAAGTGACCTCACAAAATGTAATTTTTTCAACGGGTTGCAAACAATATCATAAATCAAATGAAAGATTGAATTTATTCGAGTTTAGATTAGTATAAATTAATTTTTTTGTATATCTGTATATGTATAGTCTTGATGTTTTTATTATTGTTCTTTTTAAAGGATTATAGGCATTTCGAGTCTTGTTTGGATCCAAATAAAAGTCTAACGCCTTAACCAACTGTAATGTATTACTAATTTTTTTACAAAATTTTTTACAAAAATTGAACAGGATTAAAGCATTATTGAAAAATGATCGAGAAATTAACACAAAATTAATTAATAACATTATTATGTAAGCATGAAATTACATAAAAAAATGTGATGCAGAATCTATTAGGTAAAGCGACGTACATACAAAATTAAGGTATAGTACAATTATATTTTATTATTATAAAGCATACTATGCAAGAATGAAAAATTAATATATTACCTTATATTTACAAAAGCTTAAGATGCACATTTTAACGGGTTTTTTATCATAAATGCGAATTAGAATTTTTCACATTCAGTAGATGTTAGCAGGCAAACGTAACTAAAAGACCATGACCCCTTTAATGCTTGAGCGATTTTAAATCTATCAAAATCGTTCGGATTAGAAATCCATATTTCATGAATATATATTCATCGTGAAAATTGTTGGAAAATGAAAGTTTATAAATTTGTGAAAAATAATAAAAATTTATTTTTGTATTAAAGGGATTGTTTTATTTTGTTTCTATATAAGTATTTGGTTTTTAAAAAATATTTCCGAATAAAACTGCTCATGAATCGGTCACTTCCTAGATTGACACGCATTTTATCATTATTACTTTTATAAAAGCCATTTTCGTTCAAACTTTATTGAAATACAAAAATCATTTAAAAGTAAATTCATAAACAATGTAAAATATATAAGTGTCATTTTGTCTTACATTTCGTATTTTCCTGCAAAAAGGGTCGAGTTTTCTACATTGCAAGGATAATTAAATTTATTATTTATTCATGAGCAGTTGTATTTATAAAAGAGTATCTGATAATTGAAATATAAGCAAAAAAAAAACGATTTTTAACAAATAGCCATATATCATTTTTGGAAGTAGAAATGTAGAAACTGTACATTCAATTCAAACATTGATTTCAATATAATAGGATAGAAATCTTCAGTGTGTGAAAGAAGAGAATAATTATGAAATTCATTTTGACCTGAAATTGCTTGAGGAACTGTTGGAACTGAGGTGACCTCTAGTTCAAATAATTGTTTTGTTGTATTCAATCAATCATCAAGAAAGTAACACTTCTCTCCATACTTTTTAAATTCTGCACTGCGTTGTTTTGAATTGTAATTGAAATGACTTCAATTTTTTTTTATTATTATTATATTTTACTTGCAGCCAAATATCCATTTGTTGCTCAGTATCCATATTCTTATAAAATAGTAAATAATGAATGGCATCTTGCATCCCCGAACTTCCTTCGTCATGCAAGAACGAAGATGAAGTTGATACATCATTCATCACCTGACATAAGATATTATATTTTTCCCACGTCTAAGTAAGTACGGAGTAATCGTCGAGTCTCGATTACGAGAGAACATTTTTTTACTAAGCACAGGTGTACATCGCGAGTTGGAAAACTTCGCGTGCAATGTGCAAACTAACGTAAACAGAAAGAGTGTGTCAAAATCCTTTGTCGAGAAACACTTGTTAGATTTTTTATTTGTCTTTCGCATTCAGCGGACTCGTTAAGCCATTAGGCACGCGATATTGCAATGTGCGATGTAAGGAATGCCAAATATATGTTCTTTAACGTGGGCATCTATCGTATTTGCGAGTGCAGTGGTGGATTCAGTTAATTTCGAATTTGATCTACTATGATGTAATGAGTTATTGTTACCAATAGTCTTTTAAAGTTATCATAGTGAAATGGAGAAACTTACATAATAGGTAAAATCAATTCTCTGAGGTTTTATTGAAATTCCTCCTCATTTAATAGACAACTCGAAATCTAGAAAAAGGTGACATAAAAACTAGGTTAAAAGTCAATTAAAAAAAAAAAGATAATAAAAAAATATGTTCTTCAATAACGCAAAAAGTAATAGGAGTAGTGTATTCATTATATGTCCAATTTCATCGCATTTGCAAATATGAATTTATTAAGTTTTAAAACGATATAAACAAGGAGTAGTAAAAGAAATGTAGGGGAGAGCAAAACGAGGGGTAAGAAGAGCAATTTCTTCCTTTGAAGATTTGTTTCTGATTTACTATATAGCACGCTGTTAACGTGTAGCCTAAAAATTAAGTAGTTCAAAGCATTTAACGCCAGCCATTAGAATTCGGACAGAATGTCCCATTTATATTTTCGTGGTCACTATTAATCTTTATTAACAAAATGGCCACTTTTAAAATCCTATAATGTTTAATTAATAAGTTATTAATTTTGTACGCACGTTAAAACATATAATTTTAATTTTAATATTTTAATTATTTCAATAGCGAATCTACATTAAACTTGCGCATTAATAATTATCAAGCGTATTTATATGCAATATAGTTGAAGGGTAATTAGTTTTTTAGTATTCAAGGCAATCGGTCACCGTTTAGTTGACCATGCCTGTCATTCGATACTTCTAAGAAAAATCTCAAAATGAAATTTATTTATTTATAGGTAGATATAAGCAGTGGTTTATAAATATACATCAGATGAAAATAATAGTTTCTAACGAGTCGAATAGAAGATGAAACGAAAAGGAAGTTTTGTGCAGTAAGGTTTAAATCAGAAAATGCTATGATGGATTTGTGGATATAAGAAGTAGAGTCTCTCATCGCTTCAGATTAGGTCTTTAAATTGAGTTTGTAATAATTTCCAGGGAAAGATGAATTTTGCGTTTTATTTCTTCAACTGAAAATTTGATGTGTCCGCCTCAGTATTTATTAAAAATGTAATCATAATAAACCCGATGACACATTCTCGCGTATTTCTTTTGATGATGTCCACATATTCGGTGAAATTTATAAATTTATAAGTACATCTTACACGCAGGGAAAATTATAAAAGGATTAATTACATAATCATTCGTAAATATGTAAAATTATATTATGTATAGTTTAATTTCTACGTCATTAGTGACATATGATGCAGTTCCAAAATCTATGGTCAAACGACAATTTATATTAAAATTCACTTTTCTTCATTCTTATAATTATTGTATCCATGAGTATTAATTCTGATAATGCGAAAGTTTATAACATATTTCTATAGGATAATATTAAATTCTACACCGACATATCATGATATAATAATTCATCAGGATACTAAAACCCTGTATTGTGCATGTTACAAGAAATATTTTATGTTACACATATATTATTTCGATTGCATTAAGTTTAAAAATCATGGGTTTTCATCGTTAAATCCAATCAATTAATTTATTGAGCTGTATAAATTCGAACTTTCTATTTTCGAGACTTCACAGGAGCAAAGGTTTATTTGTTTTTGCATGCGAGGTTCGAACGAGGTCTGGAAACCCGTTTCGGCATCACTTTTTATTTACTGTATCAGTGCATTTTTGCAGCTCCTATAAATGCGCACGTGTACAAGGGGCATTCAATCACGCTGCCAGGTAAATGCCTAAAAACGAATAATTGATATGCCGATTGCTTTATCGAATTACTTGCTTGTCTGTTTTTTTTTTTACTTAAGCATCAGTATCAATCGGTGATCTGTACCTGGTTGAATTGAATGGATGACTGAATGAGACATATGTATACACGATAAAAAAAATTATATGATAAATATAACATCTTCTCGCGTATGCGGTTAATTGAATTTATTGTAGAATATATAAATGTGACCAATTTATTGGCCACGAACAAGACGTAAGTAATTGGGATGTAATCACCCATTGGTGCATACAGATTTAAATCTGATGAAAGAAATGTTTGAATCATGCATAAAATAGAAAAAAAAATTATTGACATGTACAAATTTTTATGCAAGAAAAATTTTCATTTCTTATATCATGGTCAAAAAACTTATTTTCGCATTAAGTATACATTTATCTAATCGTTTTTTCCATCTCAATTATAATTTCTTACATTTTGTTAAAATTTATAAATGTTTCATTGTTAAATATTTTCAGTGAACTTTTGTGAATATTGTCAGTACTCGTAGAACATTCTTTCAACATTTGTTCTTTATCAGTTTTTATTAGTTTTCTTCATTTATTGTTCTAAACTGCCAACTCCAACTCCAACTCCTTCTTCTGATCCCCTTTGTGTCAGGAATCTTTTTTCGATAACAATTTTTTAGTTCGTATATTCAACTTACGATTTGAATTTAATATTAATTAATTTTTTAATTCCTTATATGTTTTAGGTGAAGGTTTATATGGTTTTTTAATTTCGATTTGTAATTTTCATTGATATCTATTATTTTGAATTTTATTTTTTGTTTCAGTTTTTTTAAGAGTCGCCACGTTTTAACAGTTTTTCTAGATTTTTGGATGTCCTGCCAAATTGTGTTGATTTATGATGTCATTTAATATGTATTATTGACATATTCTTGATTTTATAACATTTTATCTATATGGTTTTAATTATCGTCAGATTTTGCTAGTCTATTATCTTTCCTTTTTCTACTTAACGTATTTATTTTTTCTGCCTCCAGTTTATAAGAGTATAGTGTTGTGGAATTGGAGCGACTTCGACGACGATGATAATAATGATCATGGCGATGAATCTGATGATTATGGTTCTGATGGCGAAAATCGTATGACTCTATTTTTATGTAAACAAATCAATTTAGTTTATTGCAGAGAGGTTTTATATATTAAAGCGTGTTCACTAGTAAACATACAGCTGTATTTAGTCATTAAAGAAATTAATGTCCAATGAATATCATTTTTCACAAAATGTGAAATTTAACAAATCGGTGATTAAAAATATTTCTCAACTCGAGTCATTCACTCCAAGACATTTTGAAAGTAGATTTAGCAATGAATGTTCAGTCGATTATTATTGATTTTCCTATATTTAATGAAATTATTATATAGTTGAAATCAATAAATTTTCAAAGGTTGAATGAAATGTTAATTATTTGTCTGAAACGATTGAATAAAAATTTTCGAAAATTTACATTCATTTAAATAATTTATACTTTATATAGGGCGTTATGATATAATATAATTATAAGCTCTTGTGCACAAAATAGGTTTTAAGCAATTTTAATTAATTTTTTGTATAACTTTGTGGAGGCAAATAAAAAAAAACAAAGACAAATTAAAAAGATGGATAATTTATACTTACAATGTAATATACTTGGTGCAATCTTATCATGGCAAATGTGGATAAGTATCTTGTCTTGTAGCTGTTACGCATATATATAGAATCAGCATAAAGATAGAATGAATTCTGTATGCATTTTCATAACATTTTCATAACATTTTCAATCTTTTACGTACTCGTTTTTTGTAAAGTGATACTAATTTACGCGTTATTCGTATATAAAGTCATAAATAAATGCACATCTACCATTTTATGAACTGCATATAATGCAATGCCCATAGCTGATCGATAACCAGTAGAATAACCTTTCGACCGTCACTTAAACGCGGGTCATTGACAGACATGCTGATCAAAACTTCAGATATCCGAAGTATATAGTTGTCATGCACGACGACCTATTAAGACACTTTTATAATCGCGTATCGAACGTTTTTTCAATCCATGCATTTGCAATTTTTAGTTTGGTACGATCCAAAATTAGTCCTACGAAATTAGCTGTAGCATTACATAACTTTTCCTGAAAATTAAAGATCCTTAAAGATATTTTTCTACGACACCCTGCGATCACGGACAATTCTCCAAGACCAATTTTAAAGAATTATCATAAATATATATGGTACAATATATATAATTATTACCATTGCATATGTTACAATACTTTTGTCGGCATTTTTACTATCACGATTTTTAAAATTATTAATTTATTTACGTCATGTTTACGATGATATGGTATATAAAATAAAAAGGATTGTGATATTTTACTGTAAAAGAAAGTATTTTGGATAGACCATTTTTGGAATTTTTAAATATAGTTAATTTTAATGATATCTAAAATCTCAACAATCCTCAAGTAACAATCCATAATTATAATAAATTTGGATATAAAATAAATAAGGTTTCGATTGTAATCATTATTTGTGACGTGTCTTAAACAACAAATGCGGGGAGCGTAAAATTGGGATATTTACGAAATACGCTTTTATAAGGAGGTATTAATAATTCGTTTTTGAGTGAGAATTGCTTCGACAAATGGTATTTGTTAGTGAGATGTTCACTTATAAGATATATATATATATATATATATATATATATATATATATATATATATATAATATAGCACATATACTCGTGTTTAAATAATTGTATAAAAACTCGAATAACAAAAACTGGTTTTTAATAACATTTTGTTTTGAAAAAAATTAAAAATGTATATAATAATATTAAATATGAGGGAATAATATACGTGCAATTTAATTCAATAAAACGAATTTTTGTTACACTTCCTGTCACTCTTACTTTCCACTGAACCTGCACGTTTCAGACTTTACTACACTGTTCGGTCACTTCGACATGAAAAAATAATAATCGCAGTTATTAGGGTATATCTCATGTGCTTGTTTATTTTTCGTTAGTTTCCACGTGGGGTCTTTGGCAGCCATCTTGAAAATAAGGCTACATTTTTTATCAATTAGTTTTGAAATCATGAATAAATTTTGACAAAAATGAATAGTTACAAATTTATTTGTCTAACATTGACAATGAGTAGATAAAAAATTACATTTGGAGTGCATGCTTGATTTTTAATCT
This sequence comes from Trichopria nigra, assembly GCA_030522945.1. Lineage (NCBI taxonomy): Eukaryota > Metazoa > Arthropoda > Insecta > Hymenoptera > Diapriidae > Trichopria > Trichopria nigra. The sequence goes on along the minus strand of JAPYZR010000210.1, from coordinate 5,429 downwards.
CACAATAAAGAAAATATCGTCTGGTAGTTTTTTTACCATTGATTCCTATATAAATATTTTAAAATTGTTTTTTATTTTTATTCCAATCATCATATTGGTTATTTCTTATTCGGGTAATTTTCAGTGCGGTATACAAGAACATCAAGTTGTATGAATAAAATAATACCAAGTTTAGGTATAATAAGACTTAATTGCTATATATTCAACCACCTTTTAGTAGAATTCGCGAATGTATATTAGCCAATTCTTAGACAGTTCAGATATTTACCATGTTAAAGGCATAGGAGAAATGGATAGTGTAAGAAAAAAATGGATAGATTTCTACTAGGGAATGATGATGAGATTTTCTTCCCTTACATTCAGACTCAAATTGAAGCATGCATCAAACATGTTACATACATTTTTGCGTATTAATGTTTATTGCGTTTATTGCAAACGAAAAATTTAATGAAGAGACATTGACCAATTTATTACGCGTAAATTACTTTTTTTGTTATTCGAATGAAAATTTATATGAATACTATTGACTAAAATCAGCAAGACACTTTATAGAAGGCTGTATTGTTCAGGATTAAAATCCCATCCTTTCGAAAGTGAATCGATGAATTCTATTCGAGAACAAGTTTGCTTTGACTAAAAAAGTGGTCCAAGTTTCACCTCAAAGAACGTAATGTGTTACTTATCCCCTGACGGGATTAAATTACAATTGGGGTAGTTTATAAACAGGAAAAATTGTCTAAATTTGCGATTTGTTGGGTATACGCAAGCACTTCGAAACTAAATTTGATATTCACGTAGAGAAAATTACTATTTAGAAAATAGAAAATAAAGACTATTATCTCGTGGAAATTATAAACCATCTTGTATTGAACGTTTAGATAGAATCTTACAAAAATATTAGGAGTCTCTGATGTTTATTACACAAATAAACATTCACACTTTTTGTAAGTCATTTCCGTACATTTTCAATAAAGAATATTTTTGATGAAATGCAATATCGCCCCTTCAAATGTAGTAATAAGAAATTGTCAAATGTTGATTTGTTTATTTTTTGTTCAATCACATAAAATTGATTGTAACCACAAGGAGATAAAAACAGCAAGCTTCGATGGATTTTGCCGGCCTCGTTTTTAACTCACTCTAATTATTTCGCATTACCAGGAGCACCGCACAATCAAACACCGTCAACGAAAATGATACGACAGCATTTGGAAAAAGTTCCATATATATCCAATTGTTTATTTCGACCGCACAGAAACTAGTAACATACCTTCGCGCTAAAACGTGTTTAGAATCGGCAATTTCTCCTCGAATATTCGCTTTAATCACCAGCCGGCACTTGTAACGGTAAAGTAATGGTTGAATTGCGCGACACTCATTAAGAATCCGCAACAACACGAGAATAAGCGCGATTCTAAGGGTTTACGTAAAGAAGGGACACGCGTGCAAAAAGGACAAAGCGGGACGAAGAGCCAGGGCCAGCAAGTCCTGCTGGCACTGAGGCTGCCGGAGTACTGAATGACTGCTGAATGACTGACCACTCGGGGAACCAGCGAACGATTCAAAAGGAACGGCGAACGCGTTCACCTCGACAGAATTCCGAGCACTGCTGCTGCTCCATTGCTCTATCGTGCTTCGTATACGAATACATCAATACACTTGCAACGCTTCATGATTTCCACTGCAATCAAAAAAGAAGAAGATAAATAATGATTTTTTAATAAAATAACAAACAATTTTTATAAAAATCGGACGATTTTTATCGCATTTATGGCATTAAAGTAGCTGCAGATGATTTTGCTCTTTTAATTTGACCTATTTGTACCAATGAATGTATGGATTAAAGACAATAAGAGTTAAAAATGAGGACAGCAAAAATCAAAGTGGCCGATACATACGGAAGAAAAAGTATTCTTCGGCAAACCATTCTCTTCTTGACACAACCATTCTCCTTGATGACGGGATCATTTCTACAGTTCAGGCAACCATAGTATGATTACGCAGAATATACCTTTTTCTTCTTTGTAAGTAATAGAAGAGATAAATATTGATCAAGGATGTCGGAAATGGCATACGTTGGAAGAAATTCACGAACTACAAGTTGACAAAAAATGGATAAAAGTAGATAAAGTCGATGAGAAACGACTAAAACCTTTCAGAACTGGTAAAAAAGTATAAAAACGCTGTGATAAATATTAAATAGCAATCTTAAAAATTTATAAAGAGAATTACAATATTAACTACAAAATCTGAAACAAATTATATTTACTGGTTTTACCTTTTTTGTTATACTATATTCAAGTAATAATCTTATCTCACTTCAATGTCGCATTTATTAACAAAATACCAACCTCAAAAATCCAGAAAGTTTATTATTTCTTTTTGTCTCGTGATCACTTTGATATTTTAATTATTGCTACAATCCGAATGCCAAGGGAGGCACTGGAATCTTTAATTTGACGATCACAATCTTACACACTCTAAGCTGAAATCGTTTATAAATGAAAAGCAAAAGAGCTAACTGCTTTGAGTCTATTTTCTGCACAAGTCATCGGACCAAAAAACAAGTTTTGCATTTTTTTAGTTTCTTGCCGGAATGTTTGCTCCATCCAAGAGATATTCAAAATACGTATACAATATATGTATATTCTTGAATGTTCTTTGGTATTAGATATTCAGGATCTTGTAAATTCAAAGGACGTTCCACGTTGAGGTTCATGAAAATAAGCGCTATAGACCAAATTTAGACGTATAATGGACGAATAAATACTGAGCACTGGACTGCCCAGTTAAAGTTAAAATTGTTTCTCTTCGATTTAACTAATGATTTTTATAATACTAATCACGGGATGATACAAAATCAAAATTTGAAATTTCCGTTAATTTGTTAATATATTTATAAACCAATTCTACAAACAATGTTATTATAACAAAAAATTCATGATTGTGGAACATTAGGGATGATAACATGGTTTTTCGATTTTACGCATTCAAAATAAACCCAATGTGATGGCACACTGCACGAAAATTTCTAAAATTGAAGGAGAAAAAATGCAGCTGTATTCTACGTAAAATCTAGAATAAAAGAGCTGGAAAATAAATTTTTGTAGATCATCTACTTAAATAAAAAATGTTTGAATGCATTCAAAGTTTCTGATTTTTATACGCAAAAAAGGATGCAATTTTAGAAAAAAATTTCCTTCTTTATTTCACATTTTACGTTTAGAATACATTCATATTAAAAAGAAATCTCAATTTATAAAATTTCCGTTAAGTGATCGGACATCTAGGATACGAAAACCCCCTATGTACAATTTTTTGCAAAATCCGGTAATATTTCCATTTTTAGCCGTCATGTGGGATATGTGCAATTTAAAATTTTTCAAATTTAGATTCAGATTCAAACTCAAAAACTCTAGTACAATCATTTTCAGGAAATAACCGTTTATACCTGGAAAATGTTTACCGCAAAGGAATAAAAATGTAAATCAAAAATACATTTTATCGCTTCAACGTATGTTCCGAGCGTTGAGGTAAGCATTAATTGCTTGTGTTTCAAACCTAAAGGAATCAAATAAGTACGATAAAAACAAGTTCGCCTTTAAGGTGTACGTATACGTTCGCTTATGCATTAATTGCGTTGCTTTTTTGCCAGACGTTCAGAGTAGATTTTGCATCTATTACATGATCAAACTGGGTACAGGCGACTGAAACATTTCAATCACTTTTCTAGAATTCACAGACTGTGAAGAAAATTTAACGTATTTTATAGTAAAAATACTTGATAAAACGTTTCATAATGATGTATATATCCAATTTTTTAATCAATTTTTTTATATAATTTGTTGCATGTATTAACCGTAAATGTATTTCATACAGTGATAAATAGAGCACATATTGTTTGTCATGGATTGAAAATAACCATTTTTGATGATTACTATATTTTTATATGAATATACATTGAAGACTTTGATTTGTACCTTTTCATGCCAGTACTCATGTAATGCTTCGTAATTTAGTGATTTTGTATTTTTCAGTATCGTTTATTTTCTTTTTACTCGCGATTATACTATTGTTTTTACTTGCTGTTCTATATTCATCCTACATAAAAATGTAAACAATCTTCAGGTGAAGTATATAGTTATACATTTACTTGATACATTTGTATTCAATGCATAATTATCTTTATAAAATTCTTTCTATGTGTATGTGTGTTCAACCAATATATGCAATAATGATAATGGTGGCATCGTAAACCGAGGTGAATTGTTCATTACTGAATCAAGTATGCAACAATATGGTATGAAAAAATTACTAAAAAAATTAATTTTCTCTTTATAAATAACACCGCAACTTCGAAGATACATCATTAAGGAGATATTTTACTGACGTAGAGAACTGGCTTTATACATATGATCAAACTGACTATTTTCAATATACTTATGCTTGCGTAATAATTTGAAAATTACTGTCAAATCACTTGTTTTCATTGTACTTGGGTCAACCTGGTATTACGAAACCAAATATATTTTAAATATAGTGCAAATTTTAAAACAGTATTGAACTTTATCCTCTTTCTACGAATTTTTCAAAATAAGTGAGGAAATTTAAGTTTATTAAATGATTTTTTTTTAATTGGATATCAGAATTACATTTAAAGAATTTTTATATGATTTGAAACAAAGATTATAAAAAATAATAATAATAATATAAATGGAAGATTTTATAAATACCTCAATAAATTTACATTACTTACCTAGTATTATAATGATGATTTATACGCACGAGAAATTGATAATCTGAAAATACCACAACAATTAAAGTGATCCTTAAGTTTACATTGAGTGCTTGAAGTCCAGATTGCTCAATCTAATAACGGACAGTTTTCGCAATCGCGAGTGGACCTGCAATTTGAGAATGGGAGTATTACGGAGGCAGCATTCGATTATGGTATAGGCGTGTACGAATTCATGCGCATGTATACTTTCGCAACAAGAATTTTCTTTCAGCATTGCTATAGATTCCAGTATGTGAAATGCTACACATTTCGACAACATAGAACGCGACAGAATGCCGCTTATGCATTGAAAAACGTAAAAATTGTAGCTTTCTGCATATGATATTGCACATTGTCGATTAATTGAAACTATTGTACAATACCAGCAACAATTTTCAGATGTTTTGCCGATTGCGTCTGAATTGCTCAACAACGTAATACACTTGTACACAGCATAATCTCTCAATACCTCAATCAATATATCCTCATTTTGGAATGGAAAAGTCTGTCAGATTGCTTCGATTGCATATACGTGTATTCGTATAATTTCATGCAATATTACTTCGACCCGTAACCAAAGGTTGGGATCGAAGTATTGAATTTGGTCATCCGAAAAAAAAAATGACACCTACTTTTTTCATGAAATCTCCAC